>JAMZAV010016580.1:0-10570 GCA_024449915.1 Sweltsa coloradensis | reverse complement strand
AAAAAAATTTTTTTTTAAATTTTTTTTTAAAAAAATGAAAAAAATTTTTTTTTAAATTTGTTTTTTTAAAAAATGTTTTTTTTTTTGGGTAAAAAGTTTTGATATCAAACACTAAAAATTTGTCTTCACTTTAAAAAATTTAGGACTAAATTAACTAATTAATTTTAATTTAAATCAATTAAGTTAAATACTGAACACTTAGCTTGGAGCCAGTTATTTTCGAATTTCTCATTATAAAGCTTTAAGATTGCTAAATTTTTAAATTTGGGTATCATATTTTTACCATAGTTAACATCTTTACGCCATATTGTTATTTGTGTTAAATGTATTGTAATTACTATTATTGAAAATTGAAAATGATATATTAATAGTTACCAGCTCTTTGTGAACACTGTGATATCATTGGTTTGAAGAAAATTTTACTTTAACGTTGATCTTTTGGTTCAAAAACCTAAAATCAGTAAAATCAACATATTTAACTATAACTTATGTATATTCAAAATATTTTTTCAATGTATTTTTTTTCTTTTTTACAGGTGAAAAATGCTCTTAATTAATACCAAACAGCCCTAATTTATTGCCACTTTGAAATTCATGTCACCAAAATAACCAATTAATATTAATTTAATTAATTAAATAGTTAAATAATAAGGCCCCCATCGTGGAGCCAGTTATTTTCAAATTTCTCATTACAAAATCTACATAATTGCAAATTTTTATGCTGGTATCACATTTTGCACTATAGTTGTGTTTGAGAAGACACCTTGATCGCACTATTTAGAAGTATATACGCGCTACCAGGTACTAAAGTACCGCCACAATAACAACACTGGCTCGGAGAGCAAGAACATGAAGAGTTGATTACATAATATTATTGTTGTTTGGTGTCAGTTTACACATTTAAAAACCTATAGCGACAAAAACCCGACCCCCGCCCCCGTGCTGTGTGTAGTGTGTACTCTGAAGCAGCCCCACCCCCCCACCCCCCCAGTGACGTCAATAGCAAGGAGCTGTCGAACATGTGGTTTTCATTCCCACTATTCATATTAAAAGCATCGATAATTGAATTATCTTAAAACAGAAAAAGACAAGACGAATGTTCGCCCGAGAAGCATCAGCGGCTTGGTTGCCCAGTTGCCCAACTGAGTTCTGTGCAAACCTGACAAAACCTGGGCTATTATATTGAACAGAGGTAGACGCAGCAATCACCTTATCCTGGCACACATTCCTGGCTATGTCCACGTGCATGAGAGCCCTATCAGTGTTGTAAAGTTACTTTTGTAAAGTAATTTAGTTTCAGTTACAGTTACTGCTTGCAAAAGTAATTCAGTTACAGTTACAGTTACTTTATTGCCAAAGTAATTGAGTTACAGTTACAGTTACTTTAAAAAGTAACTGAGTTATTTTTAAAATTACTTTTTTTAAAAATTCTTTACTAAAAGCATGACGAACAGATTTTTTTTCTAAAAAAATTACAAAAACCCTGTTTTTTGTAGAATTAATTATATTTTTTAAAAAATAGGTTATAGACTAACATCCTTTTTAAATCCCAATAATCATTTTTGGGGGATCCAGTGTTTTTGCAATAAAAAAAAAAATTCTTTTTAAAAATACCAAACATGTTTTTCTTTAGGTTTCATGGTCAAATATGAAAAAAATGCAAATTAAAACCGCACCAAAAGGAAAAAATTTTCCTTTTTTGGGATGAAATCATGAAAAAGATAGTTTTTTATCTTTTTTTTTCCCGCCCAATCCCCCCCCCAAAGCTAACCGTTTTATTGTAAAATTTGGCCGAAAAAATCACGCACAAAATTCTTTTGAATGACCGTTTTCCCCAAAACAACCTTTTTGTCAGTGTTTTTGTATGTCTTTATCTGACTTTACCAACATGCCTGGTTTTGATTTTTAAAATTTCCCAAAAATTTAAATCGCCCCAAAAAAAGGCAATTTAGGGATTTTTTTAAAGAAATAACAAAAATCCCAAAATATAGCAAAATTTTGGGAATTTTTAAAATGACCATAATTTTTCAATATAAAAAAATTTTTTTCCGGGGCCCCCCCTACTCTTTATGGAAAAAAAAAAAATTTATATTTTAGTTGTGAAAAAATTTTTTTTAAATAATAATAAAAAATAAAAATTAAAATCAAAAATAATAAAATTTAAAATAATAAAAATAACCCTAAAAATTTTAAAATAAAAAAATTTAATAATAAAAAATAAAAACCCCAACATTTTGGGGGGTTACAACCCTAGTAAAGCCCGGAGTTTAAGTTGCTGGTTAAATTTCTTTGCCGCTGAAATACAAGCTTTTCCATCAAAAATTTTGAAATCATTTTGAAAAAAATAGTGACGTCCCAAACAAGTGACATTAAAAGGGAAGTTTTATTTTTTAGTTTTTTAAAACCATTATTTTGAAGGTTTTAAAACCGTTGCCCTAGACCTTAGGGGGTAAAAACTTTGGGAAACAGTTGAAATTTTGGTTATTTTTTGACAGTTAGGGGTTGGCATATATTTTTTAGAGGCATTATTTGAAAAATTCCCAGCAAGGAAATATTTAAAATAGTATAATTTTTAAAGCATTTTACGTAACCCCAACCGGGGTTAAAAAATTTTGAAAGAACCCGAAAAAGATTGAAGTTTTTAAAATTTTCGCCAAATAAGAAAAGATTTATAAAAAACGAAAAGGAAAGGGATTTTTGGAAAGCGAAAACCCTCTTTCACCGCCCTAAAATTTGATGAATCTTTTGAAAAAAGGGTTTTTTTTAATTTTTTTAAAAAGTGCATTAAACTTTAAAAAACAATAAAAATAATAGGTGACTTTTGAAAGATAGTAGAAAAATTTTATCTAGAAAAAGGGAAAATAGGGACAAAAACAGGACGTTTGGATGTTTCTGAAAATGGAATAATTACAGACCACCAAAGCGGGAAAAAAATGGACAGCGCATCAAATGGACAGAAGATTTTAAACATTTGTTGAATGGGGTAAATTATAGGGTAACGTTATTTAGAGACTGTTTTTAATAGGTTATCGACAAGAGCTCCATAGGGAGTTTTTTCGGGGAATATCCCTTTTTTAGAAGTAAGTGAACAGAGAATAGCTGACCAAAGAAGAATTATAGTTAAAAATAAAAGGGTTACCGGGTAAAACATATTAAAAGAAAAAAAAAGGGCCGAAGTGAAAAAAAACGAACTACAAGCACATCAAATGATAACGGCAATACATCAGCAGAGGACAGCGAAGAAAAAAGACCACCCCCATACCAGAGCTATAGAACTACCAGAAATCCCGGTATTGCCAACCTGCCAAGAACTTTCAAATCTACCAGACACCCCCAAGAATTTCCAGCCCCAAACCAGAACGTCCCCGGGCCCAATCAGAAACTTTCCAGCCCAAACCAGAACATCCAGTTTTTTACCAGAACGTCCAGGTCCCAGAACATCCAGCCCCTACCAGAAACTTTCCAGGCCTCCCAAAAAACGCCAAAACCCATTTAGAAATCCCAAAACCAAACCCAAAGAAGATCAAGATCCCCAGAACAACTAGACGATCAAACACAAGGGGTTAGATATGCATAACCCCAATAAAAAAATACCCCTTGACATGATAAATTTCTAAAGAAACCCTTTAGCTTTAGCATTTAAAACAGCCAGTAAAATTTTGCCACATAAAACCCAAAAACAAAAGACCATACATACAAAACCCCAAGCATTAAAAGGGAAAATGAAGACAGCGGTACACCATAATAAAACACACATTTTTTATCAGATTACACACAAGACGAATACTTTTGCAAAATTTTCATGCGGAAATTTTTTGGGGCCCCCCCGGTTTCGTCGTTAGATTTTGGGGCCCAAAAGGTAAAATCTCCCAACATCTCAAAGACAAAAACGGGAGAAAAAAAAGAAACAAAAGGGGGAAAAAAAGCGACTATTTGGGGAAATTTGAGCTTAGGAGAGTTTTCCCCCCCGGTCGACGGGGGAACAATACCGAAATGGGAAATCGATCAAAAAATGTGAAAAAGATACTGCCAAAATATATTTGAAAGATTAAAGGGTTTAAAGAAAAAGCATGAAAAAATTTAAACGAATTTTTCACGAAAAAATTTGGATACACTTCAAAAAAAAAAAAAAAAAGGGAAAAAAAAAAAAAAGTGCTCTAGCTAAGAGTTTAAAAAAGATAAAAAAAAATGTAGTTTTTAGAAAAGAAAAAAAAACCGAATTTTTTAAAGAAAAGGAAAAAAAAGTTTTACCAACAACTATTAGTCCCGAAAAAAATAATGGGAAATGGAACACCAACTAAGACAGGATAGAAGATTTTGGGGGCCCCAGGAAATGGGGAAACCCCGGGTGCACACCCCCAAGATGCACAAGGATTAAAGATGAAATAGTTTAGGATGAGCGATATTAATGAAGGATTCGAAGGTAAAAACTATTGATAAATTAAAGTCGACAACAGTGTACACATAGCTGGAAAGCCCCCAGGTAATGATAATATTCAAAATTTTTGGTATAAGAAATTAATATACTCACAACAAATTAAAAAATGCCCTAACGAGTTTATAAATGGGGGTTAAAAAAATCCCCGAATTCTTTACTGAAGGAAAAACCTTTCCCTAAAACCCCAAAGGGGACAAGACACAAGAACCCAAGTAAATATGGGCCCAAATTTTACAGGTTAAAAAACTAATATAAAATAAGGGCTTTATGCATAAAAATAAAGTAATAATCATTTCGAAGAACACAATATCATGGCCCGAGGAACAAAAAAGGGTTCTGTAAGAAAAACAGGGATGTAAAAAACAACTTATTTTTTGACCCCTTTCTGTAAGGAAAAAGGCACCAAAAGGGAAAAAAGGGAAATTCACCCTAAATACATTTACTACAAGAAAGCCCTTTTACTCAACACCACACACATGGCTTTTTTCAAAAATTTTAAAAAATATATAAAATTTAAAACCCCAAAAATTGAAAAATTTTTGAAGACAGTAATGGGGACAAAGGAAAAACAAACACCAAAAAAAAATATGAAAAAAACCCGCAGATAAAATACAGATCCAATACAAAATTAAAAATTTGGGATTTTCCAAGGGGACTCAAATTAAGGCATTATGGGTTTTTTTTTGTCAAATTTAAAACCCCCGTCACAAAATTTCCCTTCAAGAATCGACTTGGATTTAAAATTTAAGGGGCAAAATTTGTAGCACAAAATTTCCCCCCCCCTATTTACATGGGTGACCTAAAAAGGTTTTTATGGCCCTCAAATTTTTTCTAAATAAAAAAGTTATCAATACAACATTAGAATTTAAATAAGATATCTGCCCTGGGTTTTGGGGGTAGAAAAATGTTTGACGTACATATCGAAAAAGGGTAAAAGGGGTTTCACAAGCAAAAAGAGGGTTTCCCGGTGATGATGGAAAATAGGATTGGGAAAAATTTGGGGCCGATAACGATGTATACAAATATTTAGGGTTTTGCAAAAAGCTGCCAGAATTTAAACCTAAAGTTAAAAAAAAACCCAAAAATTTATAGATAATACAAGAAAAAGACTAAAGTCTATCCTCCAAAACGCAAAATAAACGGTAAAAACAAGATCATAGCAATAAATTAAAAAAAATCAAGCTGTACCAGTACGACATATTCCCTTCGGAATAATTTTAAAAGGACCCCAGACAGACTCCCACCCCGTTTGGAAAAAAATTTTAAATCGTTTTACACTTCCCAAAAAACAGAAAATCCCTCCTAAATCAGCAATAGAAGATTGGAACCCCTTCCAAAAAGAAAAAGGAGGACGGGGCCCCAATTTTATCTGAACAACTTATATTATAAAAAAAAAATAGACATTTTAAAAAAATACTTTATTACAAAGAGCAACCCCCAAACCCCACTTATAGGGCTTTTTAGTGTAGCTGACAAAAACATTTAAATCCACTAATCTAGCAAAAGAAAAAGGGCAATCTACAAGGGAAAAATATAACTGACGCTTCAAAGAGTTTTCGTTTTCTCAGAAAAGACCCTACACAAGAGACCCTTTTGATGAAAATACACAAAAGGTCAAGTAGATATTAACAGCACAAATAGGGGTTTAAACAACGGGGAAAATATTTTGGGGAAACAGAAGGTTTTTTGGGTGGCCAAAATTTAAGACAGAGTGATTTCGAAAGAACCCAAATTTTAAAAAATACATTTAAAACAAGAAAGCGACAGTAAAAAGATCAAAAATGAAAATGTAGTGCAAGGGGTTTAAACAAACGAAAAAATATCCGGGGCAAATCACATGTCAAACAGATTTCCTCTAAGACATAAACCCAAAATAGCTAACATTTTTTCATCAAAAATTTGCAACCCAAATACAACCCCATTGAACACACACACCTTTCTACAAATAAAAACCAGAGAAAGTTTCTAGATAGTAAAGTTTCAAATTAATTACGACCGCACAGTTTAAAAAGACCAAACGATCAAACACAACAGGGGCCCGGGTTTAATAAAATTGACACGAAAAAACAAGAAATACCCCTTTTCGACGGGGTTTTCCCCAAAGTGCCATAACGTCGAGACCCCGTGGGAAAAAAAAAAAATTTACAAGGGATAGTGAACTTGCAATGAGATCAAGAAGATGTGGAAAAAAAGAAAAAAAGGGAAATAAAAATCCAATTCATTATATCGCCAACGGGATTATTTCCAAGAAGCTTTCATGAAAGCAAAAAAAAAACTGATCTTCAACCCAATGGTATACATCCCAGACTTTAAAAGGCCAGTAATACTCAACACGGGGTAGAAAAAGGGGAAAAATTTAAACTAAGAATGTACCCTTTGAGATTTCGAGACCGCTTCCATCCTGAATGGTTTTTCCTGGTTTTCCCTAGTCCGAAGAGCAAATGCTTAAAGGGTGGCCCACGAGGGAAATTTGGGCCCCGACCGGAAAACGCGAAAAAAAAAACATCATTAAAAACAATATTAGGGAAATTTTAAAAAAAAAATTTTTATTAGGGGTTTTAAAACAAAGGAAAATGATGTAATAGGAAACATGGGGAAAATCTTGGGCGTAAGTCCGTACAAAATGTTAGCTCCGGTTTTAACCCAGTTTGTATGAAATACCCTCCAATAAAATAATAATAATAATAAAAAAAAAAATAAAAAAAAATAATTTAAAAATAATAATAAAATAATAATAATAATAATAATAATAATAATAATAAAAATAAAATAACAAATAATAATTTAATAATAATACAGATGAGCAACCACCAACCCTGCCATGAAAAATTGCCAAAAATTTTTTTTATAGTTTTTTAAAAAAAGTTTAAAAAAAAGACATGAGGGTTTAAACCAAGTAATCCCTCAACGCGACTTTAAAAAAAACCCTTTTCGAAGTTCCTAGTTAATTGGAGGGGCGACTGACCCCCCCCAAAAAAATTTGGCCCCAAAAATTTTTTTTTTTTCTTATTTTTATTTTTTTTTTTTTTTGTTTTGGGTTTTTTTTTGCCCCCTCGAACTGGCAAAAAGGCAATGCGATCTTGATGAAATTTTAATTTGGAAATTTTACAATCTTAAATTAGACTTGCCACGTTTGGGTACCCAATTTGATCAAAATTTTTTATGATTATCGTTTCTTTTTTGACTTTTTCGATTTTAAGGGGATATTTCGGATATTTAGCAAAAAGGCTACTTTGATCTTGGGTTCAACTTTATGGGAACGTTTTTAAAATTACTAAAATTATATAAGTTATGATTTTAGAGACTTTTTAAGAAATTTTTCTCATAGAAATCGTACTTTTAAGATTTTTTCCGGTCCTTAATATGATAATTCGTGACATTTGGGCATATTCTGACCAAACTGGTAGGGCTATAACTTTTATATTTACATTGACATTAAGATTATGGTGATGTAGGCCTAGTGCCTCTTGAAAAAAACAAATTAAAAATGCTGGTCAAAATTCAATAGTAATAAAGGTTTTAATATGAGCCTTTACAAGTATAAAATTTAAAACAAGTTATATCAAGTAACCATAGAAAAAGTAATGAGACCCCAACTTAAACTTTGGGGACATAAATATTTAATAAAAAAGTCATCAATCAACGCAACTGGAAAAAGCGTTCGCGAAGCGCCCTAGTAGAATTCAAAGGAATTGTTTATCTATTGCGATTTTCGTTGCAATAGCAGTTGCTTTCGTGTATTGTTGTCATTTTGACCAAGACAAAATTTTAGAAATAGGAATGCAAGTTGAGTCAGCAGAAAAATCTCGTTCCATACTAAAAGGTACCAAAAAAATTAATAAAAAAACAAAAAATTAAAAAATATTGTTTTATTTTCAGACGTTGTGATATAATTTTAATTTTATATAATGAACTGTAAACAAGTATGGTTGGCAAAAGTAACTGTTAAAAAGTAACTGAAAACTGAGTATAATTACTTTTAAAAGTAATTCAGTTACATTTACAGTTACCTTAAAATAAAAGAAATTTGAAATAGTAATTCAATTACTCAAAAAGTAACTAATTTACTTTTACCAATTACTTTTACTCAGTTACTTTCCCAACACTGAGCCCTATGTATGGCCTGTTGATGTCATTTGAATAATCCAGAAATCAAAAACGGCCTCGGCTTTTAGGACCTCCTATTGACTACGAACATTCTTCAAGAAAAGTATGTATGTGAATTCCCACCAAAATACAGAAGTACCTCCTGATGGTTTAAATTTTGACTTCAAACCCCCCCCCCCCCCCCCTCCCCTTCACCCCAACGGAAGACTATATAAATAACCCGTTCAGTCACAGTCAGGCACCTACGCCGACCTCGCAACCCTGCTACTGGGCTGGGGATATATCAACAGATGAAGCAACAGGTGGCCCCGCAGCCCCAGACCCGGATCAAAACTGAACAAAAAACTAGAGGACCGTCACTCGGCCGCGGTGTAGTTATTTTCCTGTCATTTCAACGCAGCAGGTTACAGTTTTTTGTGGAAACTGACTTGCAAGAGGGTACTAATTTACCGTTACTTATAAGTTATAACGTAGCGACTCCAGTCCTACTTTGTCCGATGCTAAATGCCGTGTGCAAGACCCAACCGTATGGAGGCGCGTGTGTTCGTATCCCACACAGGTTCATCCGTTCAGACGTAGTTCAACAACATCAAGAACGATCCAAGAGATAAGAGTCCAAGGGAGGTGGGTTCGAACCCCTGACATTGCCCTTCGTTATCATATAGCCATCACTGTCGTCTCCAATGTAACGCAATCGTACTCCTATCAATAGAGAAAACTCACCTATACTCTATGCCTAGGAATACACTCTTGTCTGGTTAAACGATTAAATCGTGATCTCGACCAACAACCGATAAACAATTTATATAACAGCAACACGTACGGGAGAACGGCGTCTGAAAACCGATAGAGGTAGCTCGAGCGTATCGCGTGAGACTCTGATTCGAGAGGTCACAGGTTCGAATCCCGTGACTGATAGTACTTTGTTTCTTCAGTCGTTGAGGCGAATGTTGGGCTTGCGCATTTACCCGAACACTCTTAAGTAGGAAGGGGAAGGGCCTATCTAGTTATCCACCTGTGAAGAGGGTCACACCGGGTAGAACTAATGGGTGCCCTACAGCAACCGCAGTTGTGCATGGGTGTGTTGTGTAGATAGGCCTACAACGACAACAACTTGAACATCTTACAGCGTTGACCAAGTCATACTTTACTTGCATGCACGGAATATCACTCCTTGGAACAAACGCTGACAATTTGTAATTTACGTCTAATTAGTTGACAGGCGACTAGCTAGGATCGTCGTGAAGGAATGTCCGGTGGATTCTGAGGTATCAATAGGATCCCGTGTTACTTGTGATGTAGATTGTAGTGTGGGTGTAGGACGTCTTGTTTAGCGAGGGAGGTGTGTAGGCTCTGCTGAGTGGGAGGACTGACGCACAACACTTTGTTCTACTGTGCGGCCCAGAGAGGAGATGACAATACAATGTGGGACCTAGGTCTGCCTGGTACACCAGGAACTTCTAGTGAGGATAGCCAGCGGTTTAGCCGAGGTAGTTTAACAGGTTCCCACTAGAACACCGAAGTTAAGCAAACTCGGGCGTGGTTAGGGGTAGAGTGGGTGACGTGCTCTGCCCTGAAACTCACGTATACCGCTGGTTAGAGCAGATGGAGGGTTCGAGAGCTAGTGTAACGGCTTCGTTCTCCTCGACGTCTGCTCGGCAGTCCGGGTTAGTGGAGGAACCTATATGACTGTCAAGGTTACACCGTCCTTTCGGATGGGACGTAAAGTCTTTGGTTCCCTTGGTACTTTTCGAAAGGAGTAGGCTACGTGCCGGTACCGGGTTTCCCCTCCTCCCTTCTGTTCATACCGCATCCTCATCTATCACCACTCATCGTCTCGAATAGCCAAAGTGCATAATATGAGACGTTAAGCAATATCCAATCCAATCCGGTGAGGATTGTAGGAGGCGGGAGTCGAGCCGCATCCTCTGGCCTTGACTCTGCGCCCAGGTGGCTACGCTCGGCTCGTATTGCCAGGTAGATGCAGCACTAAAGTGTCCCAAGGATAACCAACTGCATGGGGGT
>JAMZAV010016577.1:0-35410 GCA_024449915.1 Sweltsa coloradensis | reverse complement strand
GCTAGATTTTTTTTTCATTTCACAGTTTTTCATTGTCAATTTTTTTGCTAAGTTTCGTCAATTTTGATTCTCTGTAAAAAGTATTTTCAGATTTGGTCAATTGGCATTTTGTCAGTAGTTGTTTATTTTATCATTTTGTCAATGTAGTCGTCGTTTGTATTTGCAGATGTCAATTGCATTTTCAGGTGTTATTTTAGTCTTCATGAATTCCTTGTAGTTTTTCGGCTTTATTTGTATTGTTCCAGTTTGTAACATCATTCTGTCAGTTGTGTTTATCATTTAATTCGTTTTTCATTACATCATTTGTCATTTGTAGTTCGTAGTTATTTTGTAATGTAGATTGTCAGTTGTAGTTTAGTCATTCAATGTCAGTTTGTCATTTGTCAGATTTCTTTCACATTTGTTAATTTGCTAGTTTTCGTCAGTTTGATTTTTAAGAATGTCAGATTGTCAATTGCATTTTGTCAAGTTGTTTGTTTTAGTCATTTTCATATTGTCAGTTTTGTCATTTGTCAGATTTTCTTTTCACAGTTTGTTAATTTGCAAGTTTCTCGTCAGTAAGATAATGGTACTATTGTCGTTTTTTTCAATAGCAATTTTGTCATTTGCTTGTATAAGTCATTTTACATGTAAGTTTTCATTACACAGTTTTCATTTTGTCAATTTGCTAGTTTTCGTAGTTTGATTTTGTAAGATGTCAGATTGTCAATTGCATTTTGTCAGGTTGTAGTTTTAGTCATTTTCATATTGTAAGTTTGTACATTTTGTCAGATTTTCATTTTCACAGTTTGCATTTCATTTTGTTATTTGTATTTCGTCAGTTTTGATATTGTAATATTGTCAGTTTGTCCATAACATTTTGTCAGTTTGCTTGTTTTAGTCATTTTCAAATTGTCAGTTTTTCATTTTCACAGTTTCATTTTGTCAATTTGCTAGTTTTCGTCAGTTTGATTTTGTAGGAGTGTCAGATTGTCGATTGAATTTTTTGAGGTTGTTAGTTTTAGTCATTATTCATATTGTAGTTTTTCATTTTGTTAGATTTTCATTTTTTAGTATGACAGTTTTATTTTGTTAATTTTGCTAGTTTTTCGTCAGTTTTGATATTGTAATATTGTCAGTTGTCAATAACATTTTGTCAGTTTGCTTGTTTTATCTTTTTCAAATTGTAAGTTTTTTTCATTTTCACAGTTTCATTTTGCAATTTGCTAGTTTTCGTTGTTTGATTTTCTAAGATTCAGATTGTCAATTGCATTTTGGTTTTTTTTTTAAGGGGGTTTTTTTGTGGTAAGTTTTTAGTCATTTTTCATATTGAAGTTTTGTATTTTGTCCATTTTTTCATTTTCGCAGTTTGACAGTTTTATTTTGTTATTTGCTTAGTTTTCGTCAGTTTGATATTGTAATAATTGTCAGTTTGTTCAATAACTTTTGTCAGTTTCTTTTTTTTTTCATTTTCAAATTGTCAGTTTTTCATTTTCCACAATGTTCATTTTGGTCAATTTGCTAGTTTTCGTTAGTTTGATTTTGTAGATGTCAATGTCAATTGCATTTTGTCAGGTTGTTAGTTTTAGTCATTTTCATTATGTACGTTTGTTGCATTTTGTTTAGTTTGCTTGTTTTAGTCAAAAATCCCCCCGTTCCCCCCAAAATTTTTTGGGCAGTTTTAGTCATTTTCACAGTTTCATTTTGTCAATTTGCTAGTTTTCGTTAGTTTGTTTTTTTGTAAGAATGTCAGATTGGTCAATGCATTTTGTCAGTGGTGTGGTAATACGGTGTTTAGTCATTTTCATATTGTAATTTGGCCATTTTGTAAGATTTTCATTTTTACAGTTTTGACACTTTCATTTTGTTTATTTGCTATTTTCGTCAGTTTGATATGTGATATTATCCGGTCAATTACATTTTGTCATTTGCTTTGTTTAGAGTCATTTTTCAATTGTCCGTTTTTCATTTTCCACAGTTTCATTTTGCAAATTTGCTAGTTTCCGTCGTTTGATATTGTTATATTGTCAGATTGTCATTGCATTTTGTCAGGGTTTGTTAGTTTAGTCATTTTCATATTGTAATTTGCCATTTTGTAAGATGTTTCTTTTTACAGTAAGGACAGTTGTTCATTATTGTTCATTTGCTATTTTCGTCAGTTTTTTGATATTGTGATATTATCAGTCAATTACATTTTTGTCAGTTTTTGCTGTATTAGTGCATTTTCAATTGTTCGTTTTTTTAATTTCACCACAATTTCATTTTGTCATTTGCTAGTTTTCTTGGGTCGATTTTTGTAAAATGTCCAGATTGTCAATTGCATTTTGTCAGGTTGTGAGTTTTAGTCGTTTTCATATTGTCAGTTGTCCATTTTGTCAGATTTTCATTTTCACAGTTTGTTAATTTGCTCAGTTTTCGTCAGTATGAATATTTTTAATATTTTCAGTTTGTCATTATTTTGTCAGTTTTGCTTGTTTTTTGTGGTCATTTTCAAATTGTAAGTTTTTCATTTTCAAAAGTTCATTTTGCCAATTTTCTAGTTTCGTCGTTTGATTTGTAAGAATGTCCTATTGTCAATTGCTTTTGTCAAGTTGTTTTGTTTTAGAGTCATTTTACATATTGTCCGTTTGTCATTTCGTCAGATTTTACATTTTCACAGTTTGTTTAATTTGGCAAGTTTTCGTCAGTATGATATTTGTATATTGTCCAGTTTTGTCCAATAACATTTTGTCAAAGTTTTTCTTGTATAGTCATTTTCATATTGTAAGTTTTGTCATTTTGTCAGATTTTCATTTCACAGTTTTGTTACTTTTTAGTTTTCGTCAGTTTGATTTGTAATATTGTCAGTTGGTGAATAACATTTTGTCAGTTTGCTTGTTTTAGTCTTTTTCAATTGTAAGTTTTTTCATTTTCACATTTTATTTTGCCCAGTGCTAGTTTTCGTCTGTTTGATTTTCTAAGAAATGTCAGATGTCAATTGCCATTTTGTTAGGTTGTAATTTTTAGGTCATTTTCATATTGTAGAGTTTTTTACTTTTTGTCAGTTTTTCCATTTTCACAGTTTGACGAGTTTTATTTTGTGTTAATTTGCTAGTTTTTCGTCATTTGATATTGTAATATTGTCAGTTTGTCAATAACATTTTTGTCAGCGTTTTTTTTTTTTTTCATTTTCAATTTGTCCGTTTATTCATTTTCACAATTTCATTTTGTCAATTTGCTAGTTTTCGTTAGTTTTTGAATTTTGTAAGAATGTCAGATTGTCAATTGCTTTTGTCAGTTGTTAGTTTTTTAGTCCATTTTCATTATGTAAGTTTGTCATATTTGTTAGTTTGCTTGTTTTAGTCAATCTCAAATTGTTCCAGTTTTTTCATTTTCACAGTTTCATTTTGTCATTTGCTATTTTCGTTTAGTTTGATTTTGTAATAACTGTCAGATTTTCCAATTGCATTTTGTCAGGTTGTTTAGTTTTAGGTCCCAAATTTCATAATTGTAATTTGCCATTTTTGTAAGATTTTTCATTTACAGTTTTGACACTTCATTTGTTTTTTTGCTAGTGTTTCGTCCAGTTTTTGAATATTGTGATATTATCATCACTTAACATTTTGTCAGTTGCTTGTTTTCGTCATTTCAAGTGTCAGTTTTTTCATTTTTCACAGTTTTCACTTGTCAATTTGCTAGTTTTCGTCAGTTTTTTGGATCAATAAATGACGAGGTTGTCAATTGAAATTTTGTCAGGTTGTTAGTTTTAGATCATTTTCATATTGATTTAGTTTTTCATTTTGTTAGATTTTCATTTTTACAGTAAGACAGTTTCATTTTGTTAATTTGCTAGTTTGTCGTCAGTTTGAATATTGTACTATCGTCAGTATGGTCCAATACCTTTGTAAGTTTTTGCTTGTTTTAGAGTCATTTTCAATATTGTACAGTTTTTTCATTTTCACAGTTTCCTTTAGTCAATTTCTAGATTTCGTCAGTTATATTTGTAAGAAGTCAGATAGTCATGCATTTTTGTCAGGTTGTTAGTTTTAGTCATTTCCATATTGAAGTTTGTCATTTTGTCAGATTTTCATTTTCACAGTTTGTACAGTTTCCATTTTGTTAATTTGCTATGTTTTTTCGTCAGTTTGGATATTGTAATATTGTCAGTTTGTCAATAACATTTTGTCAGTTTGCTTGTTTTTGAGTCAGTTTCAAATTGTAAGTTTTTCATTTTCCACAGTTTCAATTTTTGTCAATTTGCTAGTTTTCGTCAGTTTGATTTGGTAGAATGTCATATTGTCAATTGCATTTTGTCCAGTGTTGTTTTAGTCATTTCATATGTAAGTTTGGTCATTTTGTTATATTTTTTCATATTTCACAGTTTTGTTTTAATTTGCTAGTTTCGTCAGTATGATATTTTAATATTGTCTAGTTTGTCAAATTATTTGTCAGGTTGCTTGTATTAGTCATTTCAAATTGTAAGTTTTTTTCATTTCACAGTTTCAATTTTGCCAATGCTAGTTTTCGTCTGTTTTGATTTCTAAGAATGTCAGATTGTCAATTGCATTTTGTTAGGTTGTAAGTTTTTAGTCATTGTCATATTGAAGTTTGTAATTTTGTCAGCAGTTTTTCATTTCACAGTGTGACAGTTTATTTGTTAATTTGCTAGGTTTTTTCGTCTCAGTTTGAATGTTAATATATTGGTCAGTTTGTCAATAACATTGTCAGTTGTCTTTTTTTTTTTGTTTTGTCATTTCAAATGTTCAGTTTTCATTTTCCACAATTTCATTTTTTCAATTTGCTAGGGTTTCGTTAGTTTGATTTGTAAGAATGTCAGATTGTCCATTTGGCTTTGGTCAGGTTGTTAGTTTTATCAATCATTATGTAAGTTGTCATCTTGTCAGATTTTCCATTTCACAGTTTGAAAGTTTCATTTTGTTAACTGCTAGTTTTCGTCAGTTTGTTGATAGTAATATTGTCAGTTTGTCAAAACATTGAGTTTCAGTTTGCTTGTTTTAGTCATTTTCAAAATGTAAGTTCCATTTTTTTACAGTTTCATTTTGTTCAATTTGCTAGTATTCGTCAGTTGGTATTGTAAATTGCAGTTTGTACCCAAAACATTTTGTCAGTTGCTTGTTTTTAGTCAATCTCAAATTGTCAGTGTTTCATTTTCACCCCCCCGTTCATTTGTTAATTTGCTAGTTTTCGTCAGTTTTGATTTTGTTAAGAATGTTCCAGATTGTCAAATTGCATTTGTCAAGTTGTTTGTTTTTAGTTCATTTTCATATCTTGTCAGTTTGTATTTGTCAGAATTTCATTTTCACAGTTTGTTAATTGCAAGTTTCGTCAGTTAGATATTTGTAATATGTCAGTTTGTCAATAACATTTTGTCAGTTTCAGCTTGCTTGATAGTCATTTTCAAATTGTCAAAGTGTTTCATTACATAGTTTCAATTTTGTCAATTTGCTAGTATTCGTCAGTTCGATTTTGAAGAATGTAGATTGTTCAATTGCATTTGTCAGGTTGTTGTTTTAGTCATTTTCCTATGTAGTTTGTCATTTTGTCAGATTTTTCATTTCACAGTTGTAAATTGTTAGTTTTCGTCAGTTGATATTGTAACTATTGTCAGTTTGGTCAATAACATTTTGTCCAGTTGCTGTTTTAGTCTTTTCAAATTGTACGTTTTCATTTTTCACAGTTTCCATTTTGCCAATTGCTAGTTTTCGTCTGGTTTGATTTTCTAAGAATGTCAGATGTCAATTGCATTTGTTAGGTTGTAAGTTTAGTTCATTTCATATTGTAGGGCCGATACATGCCTCAGTATATCGAACAAGTTTGTAATTGGTCAGTTTTTCATTTTCACAGTTTGGAACCAGTTTATTTTGAATTGGCTAGGTTTTCGTCGTGTGATATGTAATATTGGCGCGTTTGTCAGGAAACATTTTGTCAGTTCTTTTTTTTCATTTTCAAAATGTCAGTTTTTCATTTTCAAAAATTCATTTTTGTCAATTTGCTCGTTTTCGTTAGTTTTTAGTTTGATTTTGTTGTTAAGAATGGTCACAGATGTCAAATTGCAAATTTTTTTTTTTTTTTTTTTTTGTTGGTCAGGTTGTAGGTTTTAGTACATTTTCATTATGTAAGTTGTCATTTTGTCAGTTTGCTTTGTTTTAGTCAATCTCAAATTGTCGTTTTAAATTTTTCCAGTTTCATTTTGTTCAATTGGCTAGTTTCGTTAGTTGATTTTGGAAGAATGTCAGATGTCAATTGCATTTTGTCAGTGTTGTTAGTTTTAGTCATTTTCATATTGAAATTTGCCATTTTGTTAAGATTTCATTTTCCAGTTTGCCACTTTCATTTGTTATTTGCAGTTTTCGTTCGTTGATATTGTGAATTATCAGTCAATTACATTTTGTCAGTTGTTGTTTAGTCATTTTCACAATTGTCCAGTTTCATTTTCACCAGTTGCAACTTTGTTCAATTTGCTATTTTTCGTTCAGGTTTTAATTTGGTAAGAATGAACAGGTTGTCAATTGAAATTTGTCAGGTGTTAGTTTAGTCATTTAATATTGTAGTTTTTTCATTTGTTAGATTTTCATTTACAGTTGACAGTTTATTTTGTTAATTGCTGTTTTTCGTCAGTTTGATATTGTAATATGTCAGTATGTCAATAACATTTTTAAGGTTTGCTGTTTTATCATTTTTCCAAATTGTAAGTTTTTCATTGCACAGTTTCATTTTGATTCAATTGCTAGATTTCGTCAGTTATATTTTGTAAGAAGTCAGGATTGTAAATTGCATTTTTGCAGGGTGTTAGTTTTAGGTCATTTCAATATTGAATGCTTGTCATTTTGTCAGATTTACATTTCACAGTTTGACCAGTTTCATGTGTTAATGGCTAGGTTTCGTCAGTTTGATTTGATATGTAATTTGTCAGTTTGTCAATAACATTTGTCAGTTGCTTGTTTTATCATTTCAAAAATTGTAAGTTTTTCATTTTCACAGTTTCATTGTCAATTTGCTAGTTTCGTCAGTTTGATTTGTAAAGAAGGTCAGATGTCAATTGCATTTGTCAGGGGTTGTTAGTTTTATTCATTTTCAATATTGTAAGTTGTCATTTGTAGATTTTCATTTCACAGTTTGTTAATTTGCTAGTTTTCGCCAGTGATATTGTAATATTGTCAGTTAGTCAAAATACATTTTGTAAGATTGCTTTGATTTAGTCATTTTCAAATGTAAAGTTTCGCATTTCACAGTTTCATTTGTCAATTTGCAGTTTCCGTCAAGTTTTGATATTGTAAATATGTCAGATTGGTCAATGGCATTTTGTCAGGTTGTTAGTTTTAGTCATTTTCATATTGTAAATTTTGCACATTTGTAAGATTTTATTTTCATTTTTACAGTTAGACAGTTACATTAGTTAATTTGCTAGTTTTTTTTTTCAAGTTTGATATTGTGATATTATCATTTAATTTACATTTGCAGGTTGCTGTATTAGTCATTTCAATTGTCGTTTTTTTCATTTTCACAATTTCATGTTGTAAAATTTGATAGGTTTTCGTAGTTGATTTTGTAGAATGTCAGATGCAATGCATTTGTCAAAGTGTTAGTTTTAGTCCATTTTCATATGTCAGTTTGTCAATTTGTCAGATTTTCATTTTCACAGTTTGTTAATTTGCTAGTTTTCGTCAGTATGATATTTATATTGTCCCCCCCCCCTCCCAGGTTTGTCAATATTATTTTGCAGTTTGCTTGTTTTAGTCATTTTCAAAATTGTAATGTTTTTTCATTTTCACAGTTTCATTTTGCCAATTTGCTAGTTTTCGTCTGCTTTTGATTTTGTCAAGAATGTAGATTGTCAATGATTTTGTAGGTTGTAAGTTTTTAAAGTCATTTTTCATATTGAAGTTTGTAATTTTGTCAGTTTTCATGTTTTCACAGTTTGACAGTTTTATTTTGTTATTTGCTAGGTTTTCGCAGTTTTGATATTGTCAGGTTGTCAATAACATTTTGTCAGTTTTCTTTTTTTCAATTTTCAAATTGGTCAGTTTTTCATTTCACAATTCATTTTGTCAATTTGCTAGTTTTCGTTAAGTTTGATGTTTCTTGTAAGGAATGTCAGATGTCAATGCATTTGTCAGTTGTAGTTTTAGTCATTTTCATAGGTCAGTTTGTCATTTTGTTCAGTTTTCATTTTCACCAGTTTTGACAGTTTTAATTTGTTAATTTGCTAGGTTTGTCAGTTGATATTGTAATATTGTCAGGTTGTCAATAACATATTTGTAAGTTTTCTTTGTTTTCATTTTGCATATTGTCATTTTTTCATTTTCACAGTTTCATTTTTCGTCAATTTTGCGAGTTTTCGTCCAGTTTGATTTTGTAAGAATGTCAGATGTCAATTGCATTTTTGCAGTTTTTAGTTAAAGTCATTTTCATATTGTAAGTTTAGTAATGTTGTCAGTATTTCCATTTTCACAGTTTCATTTTTGTCATTTGCTAGTTTTCGTCATTTTGCTTTTGTTCGCATGTCAGATTTGCAATTGCATTTTGTCAGGTTTGCTAGTTATATATTTTCCATATTGTAAAGATTGTCATTTTGTCAATTTAAATTTTTCCACAGTTAGACAGTTTCATTTTGCTTAATTGTGGCTAGTTTTCGTCAGTTTGAATTGTAATATTGTCATTTGTCATAAGATTTTTGTCAGTTTTGCTTGTTTTTAGTCATTTTCAAATTGTCAGTTTTTGTCATTTTCACAGTTTCATCTCTGTCATTGCTAGTTTTTCCGTAGTTTTGAATAATTGTAATCATGTCAGTTTGTCAATAACATTTTGTCAGTTTTGCTTGTTTAAGTCATTTTCCAAATGGTCAAGTTTTTTCATTTTCACTATTTCATTTTGACATTTGCTAGTTTGCGTCAGTTTGAATATGTAAGATGTCAATTGTCAATTGCATTTTGTCAGGTTGTTAGTTTTATTCATTTTTATTTCACAGTGCCTTCTGTCAATTTGCTAGTTTTTCGTAGTTTGATATTGTAAAAAATGTCAGTTTGTCAATACATTTTGTCATTTGCTTGTTTGTAGTTATTTTTCATATTGTCAGTTTTTCATTTCACAGTTTTTATTTCGTCCAATTTTGCTAGTTTTCGTCAGTTTTGATTTTTTGTAAGAATGTCAGATGTTATTGCATTTTGCAGGTTGTTAGTTTTAGAGTCATTTTCATATCGTAAGTTTTTCATTTTCACAGTTCAATTTTTGAAAATTTGCTATTTTTAACGTCCAGTTTTGATTTTGTAGAATGTCAGATTGTCAATTGCATTTGGTCCGGTGTTGTTAGTTTAAGTCATTTTCATATTGTAGTTTTGTAATTTTGTCAGTATTGCATTTTCACAGTTTGGACAGTTTCATTTTGTTATTTTTGCTAGCTTTTCTTCAGTTTGATATTGCAATATTGTCAGTTTTGCCAATAACGATTTGTCAGTTTGCTTGTTTTGTCAATCTCAAATTGTCCAGTTTTTTTATTTTTCACAGTTTCATTTGTAATTTGCTGTTTTCGTCAGTTTGATTTTGTAAGAATGTTCAGATTGTCATTGCTTTTGTCAAGTGTTGTTTTAGTCATTTTCATATTGTACAGTTGTCATTTTGTCAGATTTTCATTTTCACAGTTGTTTAATTGTGCAAGTTTTCGTCAGATGATATTGTATATTTGTCATTTTGTCAATAACATTATTGTCGTTTGCTTGTATAAGTCATTTTTTCAAATGTAATTTTTTTTTCATTTACACAGTTTCATTTTGTCATTTGCTAGTATTCGCCAGTGTTGATTTTTTGTAAGAATGTCAGATTGTGTCAATTGCATTTTGTCAGGGTTGTTAGTTTTAGGTCATTTTCATATTGTAAGTTTGTCATTTTGTCAATTTTCAATTTTCACAGTTTGTTAATTTTGTTAGTTTTCGTCAGTTTTGAATATTGTAATATGTCAGTTGGTTAATAACATTTTTGTCAGTTTGCTTGTTTTGTCTTTTTGAAATTGTAAGTTTTTTTCATTTTCACAGTTTCATTTTGCAATTTGCTAGTTTCCGTCTGTTTTGAATTTTTCTAAGAATGTCAGATTGGTCATTGCATTTTGTTAGGTTGTAAGTTTTAGTCATTTTTCATATTGTATAGTTTGTAATTTTTCTCAGTTTTTCATTTTCACAGTTTGTCCTGTTTATTTGGTTAATTTGCTAGGTTTTCGTCAGTTTTGATATTGTAATATTGTCAGTTTGTCAATAACATTTTTGTCAGTTTTCTGTTTTTTTCATTTTTCAATTGTCATTATTTTTTTCATTTTCACAATTTCATTTTGTCAATTTGCTAGTTTTTGTTAGTTTGTTTTTGTTAGAATGTCAGATTGTCAATTGCATTTTGTCAGGTGTGTTGGTTTTTGTTGTCATTTTCATTATGTAAAGGTTGTCATTTTGTCAGATTTTCATTTTCCACAGTTTTAAAGTTTCATTTTGTTAACTTGCTAGTTTTCGTCAGTTGATATTGTAATATTGTCAGTTTTGTCAATAACGTTTTGTCAGTTTTGCTTTGTTTTAGTCAATCTCAAATTGTCAGTTTTTCATTTTCACCAGTTTTCATTTTGGTCAATTTGCTAGTTTTCGTTAGTTTGGATTTTGTAAGAATGTCAGATGTAAATTGCATTTGTCAGGTTCTTATTTAGTCTTTTCATATGTCAATTTGCCAGTTTAGTAAGATTTTCATTTTTACATTTGACACTTTCATTTTGTTTTATTTGCTAGTTTTCGTCTGTTTGATATTGTAATATTGTCAGTTTGTCAATAACATTTTGTCAGTTTGCTTGTTTAAAGTCATTTTCATTAACAGTTTTTCATTTACACAGGTTTCATTTTGCAATTTGCTAGTATTCGTCAGTTTGATTTTGTAAGAATTCAATTGTCATTGCATTTTGTCAGGTTGTTAGTTTTTCGTCCTTTTCATATTGTAAGTTTTTTTTTTTGTTAGATTTTCTTTTTCATAGTTTGTTACTTTGCTAAGTTTTTGCCGGGTTGATATTGTAATATTGTCAGTTAGTCATTAACATTTTGTCAATTGCTGATTTGTCTTTTTAAATATAGTTGTACAAGTTTCTCATTTTCCACAGTTTTCATTTTGTCAATTTGCTAGTTTCCGTCAGTTCTTCTATTTTAATATTTCAGATTGTCACTTGCATTTTGTCAGGTTGTTGTTTGAGTCTTTTCATATTGTAAGTTTGTCCATTTTGTTAGATTTTCATTTTCACAGTTTGTTAATTTGCTAGTTTTTTGCCAGTTTGATAATGAATATTGTCAGTCTAGATCAATAACACTTTTGTCAGATTGCTTGATTTAGGTCATTTTCTAATTGTACGTTTCTCATTTTCACAGTTTCATTTTGTCAATTTGCTAGTTTTCCGTCAGTTTGATATTGTAATATTGTCAGCTTGTCAATTGCATTTTGTCAGGTTGTTTGTTTTCGTCATTTTCATATTGTAATTGTGCCATTTTGTAAGTTTCTCATTTTTTTAGAGTTTTATTCTGTCCCAATTTGGGCTAGTTTTTCGATTTTGATTATTGTAAAAATGTCAGTTTTGTCATAACATTTTTGTCAGTTTGCTTGATTTAGTCATTTTTCATATTGTCAGTTTTTTTTATTTTCACAGTTTCATTTTGTCAATATTGCTAGTTTTCGTCAGTGTTGCATATATTGTAGAATGTCAGATTGTCAATTGCTTTTGTTAGGTTGTTAGTATTAGTCCAGTTTCATTTGTAATTTTGTAATTTTGTCATATTTCATTTTCACGTTTGACAGTTTTTCATTGTTTGTTAATTTTGCTAGTTTTCTCAGTTTGATTTTTTAGATTGTCGATTGTCCAATTGCATTTTTGTCAGGTTTTTAGTTTAAGGTCATTTTCATATTGTTTTTGCATTGCCATTTTGGTCAGATTTTCATTTTCACAATTTTTCAGTTTTTATTTTGTTTATTTGCTAAATTTTCGTCAGTTTGATTTGTAATAATTGTCAGTTTTTGTCAATAACATTTGTCAGTTTGCTTGTCATTTTTCAAATTGTCAGTTTTCATTTTCACAGTTTCATTTTGTCAATTTGGCTAGTTTTCGTCAGTTTTGATATTGTAAGAATGTCAGATTGTCAAATGCATTTTTGGTCAGGTTGTTTAGTTTTAGTTATTTTTAATATTGGTTAGTTTGTAATTTTGTCAGTTTTTCATTTTCACAGTTTGACAAGTTTCATTTTGTTAATTTGCTAGTTATCGTCATTTTGATATTGTAATATTGTCAGTATGTCAATAACATTTTTTCAGTTTGCTTGTTTTAGTCATTTTCAAATTGCAGTTTTTCATTTTTTCACCGTTTCATTTTGTCAATTTTGCTAGTTTTAATAGTTTGATTTTGTAAGAATGTCATTTGTTATTTGCATTTGGCAGGTTGTTAGTTTAAGTCATTTTCATATTGTAGGTTTTGTAATTTTGTTAGTATTTCATTTTCCTGTTTGACAGTTTCATTTTGTTATTTTGGCTATTTTCTTCAGTTTGATATTGTAATATTGTCAGTCTTGTCATACATTTTGTCAGTTTTGCTTGTTTTTGTCATTTTCAAATGTCCGTTTTTCACTTTTACAGTTTCATTTTGTCAATATGCTTAGTTTTCGTCGTTTTGTTATGTAAAATTCAGATTGTCATTGCATTTTGTTAGGGTTTTAGTAATTAAGTCATTTTCATATGTAATTTTGTAATTTTTGTCAGTATTTTCTTTTCACAGTTTTGGACAGTTTCATGTTGATAATTTGCTAGTTTTCGTCAGATTGATATTGTAAGAATGTCAGATTGTCAATTGCATTTTGTCAGGTTTGTTAGTTTTGTCCATTTTCATATTGAAAGTTTGTATTTTTTTCATTTTTTCATTTTCCACATATTTACAGTTTTATTTTGTTATTTGCTAGTTTTCCGTCAGTTTGATATTGTAATATTGTCAGTTTTTCAATAACATTTTGTCATCTTGCTTGTTTTAGTGTCATATTTCAGTTTTTTTTTTCACAGTTTCATTTTGCAATATGCTAGTTTTCCGTCAGTTTTGTTATTGTAAGAATGTCAATTGTCAATTGCATTTTGTTAGGTTTGTTTAGGTTTAGTCTTTTCATATTGTAGTTTGTAATTTTGTCAGTATTGTTCTCATTGTTCACAAGTTTGACAGTTTCATTTTTTGTTTAATTTGCTAGTTTTTCGTCAGTTTGATTTTGTAAGAATGTTCATATTGTAAATTGAATTTTGTCCAGTTTATTATAGTCATTTTCATATTGTATTTTGGTCATTTTGTCATTTTTTCATTTTCACAGTTTGACGTTGTCATGGATTAATTTGCTAGTTTTTCGTCAGTTTGATATTGTGCATAATGTCAGTCTTGTCATAACATTTGTTCAGTTTGCTTGTTTGTCATTTTTCAAATTGGTCAGCTTTTTCATTTTCACCGTTTTTCATTTTGTTAATTTGCTAGTTTGGGCCGGGGGGGGTGAAGTTTGATATGTAAAATGTCAGATTTGTCAATTGCACTTTGTCAGGTTGTTAGTTTTAGTCATTTTCATCTTGGAAAGTTTGTTATTTTGTCATTTTTTCATTTTCACAGATTGCAGTTTTATTTTTGTTAATTTGCTAAGTTTTCGTCAGTTAATATTGTAATATTGTCAGTTTTTCATACAGTTTGTCATTTTGCTTGGTTTTAAGTCATTTTCATATTGTCGTTTTTCCATTTTCACAGTTTTCATTTCGTCATTTGCTAGTTTTTCGGGTCCGTTGATTTTGTAAGAATGTCAGATTGCACTTGCATTTTGGCAGGGTTGTTAGTTTAGTCATTTTCATATCGTAGTTTTTTCATTTTACACTGTTTCATTTGAAATTTGCTATTTTTCGGTCAGTTTGATTTTTGTAAAGAATTTCCAGATTGTCATTGCAGTTTTTCAGGTTTGTTAGTTTAAGAGTCATTTTCATATTGTAAGTTAGTAAACTTTGTGCAGTATTTCATTTTCACAGTTTCATTTTGTCATTTGCTAGTTTTTCGTCAGTTGATTTTGTAAGAATGTCAGATTGGCAATTGCATTTTGTCAGTTGTTAGTTTTATAGTCATTTTCATATTGTAGTTTGTCATTTTGTCAGATGTTTAAATTTTCCACAGTTTTTGAGACAGTTTCATTTTTGATAATTTTGCTAGTTTCGTCAGTTTGATATTGTAGAATGTTCAGATTGTCCAATAACAGTTTGTCAGGTTGCTTGTTTTAAGTCATTTTCAATGTCAGTTTTTCATTTTCACTATTTCATTTTGACAATTTGCTTACTTTCGTCATGTTATATTGTAGATGGTCAATTGTCAATTGCATTTTGTCAGGTTGTTAGTTTTATTCATTTTTATTTTTCACAGTTTCCATTCTGTCAATTTGCTTGTTTTCGTAGTTTTGATATTGTAAAAATGTCAGTTTCTCATAACATTTTGTCAGTTTGCTTGTTTTAGTTATTTTCATATTGTCATTTTTTCATTTTCACAGTTTTTTTCGTCCAATTTGCTAGTTTTCGTCAGTTTTATTTTGGTAAGACATGTCAGATTTGTTATTGCATTTTGGCATGGGGGGTTTGTTTAAATTTAGGTAGTCATTTTCATAATCGTAATTTTCATTTTCACAGTTTCCATTTTAAATTTGCTATTTTACGTCAGTTGATTTTGTAAGAATGTCAGATTGTCAATTGCATTTGTCAGGTTGTTAGTTTAAGTCATTTTCATATTGTAAGTTTGTAATTTGTCAGTATTTCATTTTCACTGGTTTGGACAGTTTATTCTGTCAATTTGCGAGTTTTCGCTATTTTGATATTGTAAAAAATGTCAGTTTGTCAATAACATTTTGTCAGTTTGCTTGTTTTAGTCCTTTTCCTATTGTCAGTTTTTTTATTATTTCCAGCTTCATTTTGTCAAATGCTAGTTTTCGTCAGTTTGTTATTTAAGAATGTCACGATTGTCCAATTGCATTTTGTTTAGGTTGTTAGTATTAGTCATTTTCATATTGTAATTTTGTAATTTTGTCAGTATTTCATTGTTTCACAAGTTTTGACAGTTTAATTTTTTGTTAATTTGCTAGTTTCGTTCCCCCGTTTGATTTTGTAAGAATGTCAGATTGTCAATGAATTTTGTCAGCCAACGTTGTTAGTTTTAGTCCATTTTTATATTGTAAGTTTGCCATTTGTCAGATTTTCAGTTCCACATTTTTGACAGTTTCATTTGATAATTTGCTAGTTTTCTCAGTTTTATATTGTTAAATATTGTCAGTTTGTCAAGAAAAAATTTTGTCAGTTTGCTTGTTTTCATCATTTTCCAAATTGTCAGTTTTTCATTTTCACAGTTTAATTATGCAATGTGCTAGTTTTCGTCCGATTGATATTGTAAGAATGTCAGATTGTCAATTCATTTGTCAGGTTGTAAAGTTTTAGTCATTTAAATATTGTTAGTTGTCATTTTGTCAGATTTTCATTTCACAGTTTGACAGTTTTATTTTTTAATTTATAGTTTTCGTCAGTTGGATATTGTAATAATGACAATTTGTCAATTACATGTTGTCAGTTTGCTTGTTTTAGCATTTTCATATTGTCAGTTTTTCTCATTTTCACAGTTTCATTTTGTCCAATTTGCTAGTTTTCGTCAGTTTTGATTTTTGTACCTAAGAATGATTCAGATCTGGCAAATTGCATTTGTAATTGTTCATTTTGTCAGATTTAAAATTTTCACAGTTTGACAGTTTCATTTTGATTAATTTGCTAGTTTTCGTCAGTTTGATATGTAATATGTCCCAGTTTGTCAATAACATTTGTCAGTTGCTTGTTTTAGCATTTTTAAAATTGTCAGTTTTATTTTCACAGTTCATTTTGTCAATTTGCTATTTTCGGCAGTTTGATTTTGTAATAATGTAAGATTTTCAATTGCATTTTGTCAGGTTTGTTAGTTTTAGTCATTTTTTATATTGTAATTTTGTCATTTTATTTATTTATCAGATGCATATTAACAAACAGAGTACAAATACTCCACAAGTGCAAATCATAGCATTACCTAACGGATAGAAAAACATACTAAAAGACATTAAAATATAAAAAACAAAAATAATAACATTTAACTCATTAAACATGTTGAAATTATCAATTTAAATGTGAAACTATCCAAAAATTATTAACATTAAAATGAATTAGAAGATATCTTGAAAGAAAATAGAAGAACAATTTTATATGAAAGAAGATACTAACGGACAAATAAGCTAGTGAGTTAAATTACGTTAATATTCCTAATGCTTGAGTTGATCACAGATTTTAAATTAAAATTATTTGAGATAGAGATCATGTCTGTTCCTTCAAAGAGTTTTAAACATATTAAAAGAATGCCTGTAATCTGTTGATGCTGAATTTTCATTGGAGGGCGAGATGACTTTAGGGGCATGGTTTGAAAAGTTTTGAAGGCGTGTATGTTTGAGCGAGGTATATGAAAATTAATTTGCCAGAATTTAAAACTAGTGTTTGTTAAATTAATTTTACATTTTTGTAAAGGTAAACCATTGTGGAAATAGTTCCTTGGGTTTTCTGAATGTCATTAGGTTAGCCTCTTTACAAAGTTGTGCCATAATCTACTCTATGATACAGGAATGTTTACTTTTGATACATTGAATGTTTTATGAAACACTGTTGCGACCCTTTCTACATTATGAATTGGTGATTGATATGGGTCCAAATAGAGCTTAGCAAATCTAAATGAGGCCTAACAAGGAGAGAGGTACAACTTTCGATAGTGGGTTTGTTGGAAGAATTCTTAGAGCAGTTTCGTCTTAAGAAACCAAGGCAATTTTAACTGATTCGGAAGAATAATGTTTAGAAAGGGTGATCGAGAATGAAAGATCATGAGATATGATGACACCTAAATCCTTGACTTTCGTGACTCTTTCCAAAATCTGATCATTGAGGGATGTAGATATTGAAATTTAACATGTTTTGTTTTTTGTTTGTAAAACGTAATGATGCACATTTAGATACATTAAGTTTAAGCTTCCATGTTCTGCACCATTCTGCAAGCGCGTCAGATCTGACTGCAGGCATGCACGTGTTTCCGGCAATCTCTCGTATATGGGCGATATATCTTAAGATAATCAGCAAACATTAGACAGCTTGATGACATAAAACAAGACGGTATGTCATTCACAAACCAGGGTAAAGAGTAGTTGGACCCAAAATGGAACCTTGCGGCCCACTCCAGATGTTCACACTTTCAGAAGATGATTTATTGTATCAATGACCAACTGACTGAGTTCGTCCAGTAGGTAGCCTCAAATTAATTGATGAATTTACCGGTAATTCCATAGGATTTAATTTAAATGGAGAAGATCGTGACTCAACACTGTCAAAAAGCGTTACTGAAGTCGCTGTAGACAGCATCACTTGAACACCGGAGTTTAGGGACGTTGACAATATCGTGGGTCGAATTCAGTAAGATTAGTAAACAGTTGATTTTCTGTTTCATAACATCCATGCTGGACTTGGTGATATGTAGTCTGCACATGATTATTTAATCTTTAAAAATGAGACCCTTTTTCAAAAACTTTTGAAAATTCTAATAACGAAATCGGCGCGGTAGTTAGTCACTGAGTTTTTCTTCCTTCTTTAAAACGGGTGTAACCGTAGGCAGGTTCCATGTGAGGGAAAACATTCCTTCAATTAAAGCAAAGTTAAATATTTTAAAGTGGAATAGATTAATGCATTTCTACAAGTGTTTGATCACATTTACCGGTAATTTGGTACTGGCCCAGGCGATTTTCCAGTAACAAGTTTTGCCAAGGCTATCTTTCACTCTTCACAAGGAAACATGAAACTGGAACAGTTCACTATCAATCTGGTCAACGAGATTAGGTAGAAAACCACATTTCCTTGTGATTTCGGAGTGAAAAGTTTGTTTTAAAAAACTCCGAAAAACAGGTGGCAGCACAGGATTCTACACTTTTTCGCAGTAAAACCATTATATTTCACTTCAGTAGGTTATCCTCCTTGATCTAGTTTTTCTCTTGCAAAGCTCCACAATAATTGGGGTTTTCATGGATTTTTGCTTCAATGTGTGTAAGGTATTGGACGATAATTTCATCGTTTTTAGTGTTTGAAGTTAGTTCTTGATTTTGTTGATCAACTTTAATGACAATCCAAACCGGTTTCTTTTGACATTTGATGAGCTCTGTTCTTACGTTTTAATGCCGCAAGAACAGTTTATCGTACCAAACTGGATATTTATTCTTTTTGACTTTTGTCCCTGGCACTGTTCTGGGATAGTGCTTGCGTTTAAAAGATTGTAGATAAGGTCACCCACTTGTCGTTCACATCTGTCAATAGATCCATTTCTATCCAGTTCACAATCATGTAGCTTATCACGAAGTTTTATTTAAGTCAGCCTTCCTCCAGTTATATGTCTCGGTCCTGAGGGTTTGTCGTTCAACTTCATATGCTGGAAGAACAAGATGACACAAAAATGGAAAAGGGGGTCAGAAAATAAACTGCTGGTTCGAACGTTTATGACGGTAACCTCGGAGTATCTGGATTATTTACAATAAAAAGATCAAGGAAGATGGTTATTTACTGGTAGGAAACAGACCTTTTTGTGATAGATGGCTTCCTTATAAATTCAATAAACATCTGGTTCACTACAGAGTTTTGTGGTAATCGGGTCCAGGTCAGTTGAGTCATCTGGATGTTTAGACTTCCAGTTATATCTGCGTAGAATTGAAGTCACCACACAAAAACATTATATTTGTCCGTTATGTCGAAAGGGTTTCTTCCAATTAAAACGTTGGCTCTAACCTTTTCAATGAGCAATGGTGTTGCCTTAGGGATATAAACACACCCTACAGATAGACCTGGATTCAGGTGCATTTTTATTTCAACCCACATCATTTCTATGTCAGCAGTTTTTCAAAACTCCTCCCGTCGATTAGAAGTCACTTTTGTGTTGACAGCCAATAAGAACTCCCCCTCCCTCTTTTTACCTGCACTTGGAATGCGGCTTTTTTATGCACCTCAATATGACTGTTATCTAGTACATTCATTCTCATAAATATGTTCGTGATGAAGCCATGATTCTGTTATGCAAATTAGTTATCAACATCATTGTTGTCCGCAAAAAAAAAACATGTTAAACTCACTAAGTTTATCAGTACCTGAAATATCTTCTGGCATTCATTAATAACCAGGACAATTCAGCTTTTTGCTGGTTGACTGAGGGGCCCTGGGTTTCACGGAATATCACCACATAATTAGTAACAGTGCCAATTGCAGGAATTAATCCATTAATCCTAAGATTATAGGATGAGGTTAAAGTACGTCTCTTAACTTTGCCCATACCAGTGAATATTTGAGCAACTCGCATAGTTAATCACTACTGTCGGCCATACATATGACTAAGATTTGACGCACACCATGTGAAATTGAGATACACATTTTTCAGATACATATAGACCTTATCTTAGAGGTCAAAACGAATTTTCACGACCCGATGAACAAAGAATCCTCATTGTAAAGTTGCTGATTCAGACCAGTACAATCCTCTCAGCAAAACAAAACATGAAGAGAGCCTTAAAAACACTGAATGACCAGCAAAATAATATATTAAAAATTAATCTTCATTTCTCATATCCATATCATATTATTATCTTCCCTACCCCTCACCAATTTCCCACAATTCACCCTCATCCATACCATCCATCCCAATTACATAATATTCCCATCAATACCTTCCCCATCCATCATTTATTATATTCCTAATTATGTTTTTCTTGCTCTAGGATGTAAACAAACCAATGTCTATCTTAACTGCTAAGTTCTTTGACATCAAACAAAACAGCTTGTCGTTGACTCTTCCCTGTTTAATGTTTGTCAGTTCTATTTTTTGTAAAAATACAAGATATTAAAAATGTATTTACTGAACCAACTACGCGATATAAAACTTTAGATAACGGTACACTGTATAATCAGGGTTCACGCAACATTTTCACATATAAAACAATATTGAAAAAATTACTCCGATTACACAAATAATGTATAGAAATCACGGGACCCCAGGACATTGGACAAGTCCATATAAAAGTCACCGCCTTTTTTTTTTTCATTTTGTCAGATTTTCATTTTCACAGTTTTGACAGTTTCATTTTGTTAAAATTTGCTAGTTTTCGTCTATTTGAGATTGTAAACTTGTCAGTTTGTCAATAAAAAATTTGTCAGTTGCTTGTTTAAGTCATTTTAAATTGTCAGTTTTTTATTTTCACATTTTCATTTTGTCAATTTGCTCGTTTTCGTTCACGTTTGTTTTTGTAAGAATGTCAGATTGTCAATTGCAAATCTGCCGGCCAATTGTTATTTTTAGTCCTTTTGATATTGTAAGTTTGTATTTTGTCAGTATGTCATTTTCACAGTTTGACAGTTCATTTGTTAATTTGCTAGTTATCGTCAGTTTGATATTGAATATTGTCAGTTTTTGTCAATAACGTTTTTTCAGTTTGCTTGTTTCAGTCATTTTCATATTGTCAGTTTTTCATTTTCACAGTTTCATTTTGTTCAATTTTGTAGTTTGTTCATTTGATTTTGAAGGAAATTGTCAAGATTGGCCATAGCATTTTTGTCAGGTTGTTAGTTAAAGTCATTTTTCATATTGTTAAGTTTGTCATTTTGTAGAATTAAAATGTTCACAGTTGGACAGTTTCATTTGATAATTTGCTAGTTTTCGTCAGTTTGATATTGTAATATTGTCAGTTTGTCAATAACATTTTGTTCAGTTTGCCTGTTTAAGTCATTTTCCAAAAATTTTGTCAGTTTTTTCATTTTCACAGTTCATTTGGTCAATTGCTAGTTTTTGTCGTTTGATAGTGTAAGAATGTCAGATTGTCAAATGCATATGGTTAGGTTGTTAGTTTTAGTTTATTTTTATATTGTTAGTTTGTAATTTTGTCCAGTTTTGCATTTCACAGTTTGACAGTTTCATTGTTGTTAATTTGCTAGTTATCGGCAGTTGGATATCTGTAAGATTGTCAGTTGATCAATAACATTTTTTTCAGTTTGACTTATTTTAGTAATTTTTCAAATGCCAGTTTTTCATTTTCACAGTTTCATTACAGTCAATTTGCTAGTTTTCGGTCAGTTTGATAGTGTAAGAATGTTCAGATGGGCAATTGGCCATTGTGCAGGTTGTTAGGTTATAGTTCATTTTCATATTGTTGAGTTTGTCATTTTGTCAGATTTAAATTTTCACAGTTTGACAGTTTATTTTGATAATTTGCTAGTTTTCGTCAGTTTGATATGTAATTGTAAGTTGTCAATAACATTTTGTCAGTTTGCTTGTTTAAGTCATTTTCAAATTGTCAGTTTTGATTTTCACAGTTGCATTTGCACATTTGCCTAGTTTTCGTCAGTTGATATGTGTAAGAATGTCAGCATTGTCAAATGCATTTGTCAGGTTGTTAGTTTTAGTTATTTTTTATATTGTTAGTTTGTCATTTTGTCAGTATTTTCATTTTCATAGTTTGACAGTTTCATTTTGTTAATTGTAATTGCAATTGTGTTGTCAGTTTGATATTGTAATACTGACAATTGTCAATTACATGTGTCAGTTGCTTGTTTTAGTCATTTTCATATGTCAGTTTTCATTTCATTAGTTCCATTTGTTCATTTGCTAGTTTTTTCGTCAGTTTGATTTGAAGAATGTCAGATTGGCAATTGCATTTTGTCAGGTTGTTAGTTATAGTCATTTCATATTGGAAGTTTTGTCATTTGTAAGATTTAAATTTTCACAGTTGACAGTTTCATTTTGATAAATTTGCTAGTTTTCGGTCAGTTTGATATGTAATATTGTCAGTTTGGCAATAACCATTTTGTCAGTTGCTTGTTTTCATTTCAAATTGTTCAGTTTTTCATTTCCCCTGTTTCATTTTGTCAATTTGATTAATTTGCGTAGTTTGATATTGTAAGAATGTCTTCAGATTGTCAATTGGCATTTTGTCAGGTGTTAGTTTATCATTTTCATTTTTCACAGTTCATTCTGTCTCAATTTGCTAGTTTCGTCAGTTTGTGATATCATAAAAATGTCAAGTTTGTCAATAACATATTTTTGTAGTTTGGCTTGTTTTAGTTATTTCCATATTATCAGTTTTTCATTTTCACAGTTACATTTCGTTCTTCAATTTGCTAGTTTTCGTCAGTTTGATTTGTAAAATGTCATATTGTTAATTGCATTTTGGCAGGTTGTTAGTTTTAGTCTTTTAATATCGTTAATAGTTTTCATTTCCAGTTTCATTGAAATTTGATTATTGTACGTCAGTTTGATTTTGTAAGAATGTCAGATTGTTCAATTGCATTTTAGATCAGGGTTGTTATTTTAAGTCATTTTCATATTGTAAGTTTTGTAATTTTTCAGATTCATTTTCACTGTTGACAGTTTCATTTTGTTTATTTTGCAGTTTTCTTCAGTTTTGATAATTGTAATATTGTGAGTTTGTAATAACATTTTTTTTGTCAGTTTGCTTGTTTTGTCATTTTCAAATTGTCATTTTTCATTTTACAGTTTTTTCTGTCAACTTGCTAGTTTTCGTATTTTGATATTGTAAAAAAAATGTCAGTTTGTCAATTAAAACATTTTGTCAGATTGCTTGTTTTTAGGTCATTGTCATATTGTCCAGTTTTTTTTTTTATTTTCACAGCCATTTGTCAATATGCTCTAGTTCGTCAGTTTGTTATTGTAAGAATGTCATGATTGTCAATTGCATTTTGTTAGGTTGTTAGTATTAGTCCATTTTCATATTGTAATTTTGTAATTTTGTCAGTATTTCATTTTCACAGTTTGAGAGTTTCAATTTTTTTGTTAATTTGCTAGTTTTCGTCAGTTTGATTTGTAAGAATGTCAGATTGTTCAAATTGCATTTTGTTAAGGTTATGTTAGTTTTAGTCATGTTTATATAAGTTTCCATTTTATCAGATTCATTTCACAGTTTGACAGTTTCATTTTGATAATTGCTATGTTTCGTTCAGTTTGATATTGTAATATTTTCAGTTTGCAATAACATTTTGTCGTTTGCTTGTTTTCAATCATTCAAATCTGTCAGTTTTTCATTTTTACAGTTTAATTATGTCAATTTGTAGTTTTCGTCGATTGTATTGTAAGAATGTCAGATTGTCAATTGCATTTTGTCAGGTTTGTAAGTTTTAGTCATTTAAATATTGTTAGATTTTGTCCTTTTGTCAGATTTTCATTTTCCCAGTTTGACAGTTTTAATTTTGTTATTTTGCTAGTTTCGCAGTTTTGATATGTAATATTGTCAGGTTTGTCAATAACATTTGTCAGTTTGCTTGGTTTCATCATTCGAATTGTCAGTTTTTTATTTTCACAGTTTCATTTGCAATTTGGCTTTTTCGTCAGTTTGATTTTGTAAGGAATGTCAGATTTTCCATTGCAATTTTGTCGGGTTGTTGGTTTTAGTCATTTTGATATTTAATTTCGTCATTTTGTCAGATTTTCATTTTCACAGTTTGGACGTTTCATTTTGTTAATTTGCTAGTTTCGTCAGTTGATAATTGTTAATATTGTCAGTTTGCAATAACATTTTTGTCAGTTTGCTTGTTTAAGTCATTTTAATTGTCAGTTTTTATTTTCACATTTCATTTTGTCAATTTGTAGTTTCGTCAGTTGTTATTGTAAGAATGTCAGATTGTCAATTGCATTTTTTTGTCCAGTTGTTAGTTTTAGTCCTTTGGATATTGTAAGTTTTGTAATTTTGTCGTATTTCCATTTTCACAGTTTGACAGTTTCTTTTTGTTAATTGCTAGTTATCGTTCAGTTGATATTGTATATTGTCAGTTTGTAACAATAACGTTTTTTCAGTTGCTTGTTTAAGACATTTTCAAATTGCCATTTTTCATTTTCTCAGTATCATTTTGTCAATTTGCTAGTGTTCATAGTTTGAATTGTAATAATGACAATTTGTCAATTACATGTTGTCAGTTTTCTTGTTTTAGTCTTTTCATATTGTCAGTTTTTCATGTTCACAGTTTCATTTTGTCAATTTGCTAGTTTTCGTCAGTTGGATTTGGTAAAGAATGTCAGATTCGTCAGATTGCATTTGTCAGGTGTTAGTTTTATTCATTTTCATTTTTACAGCTTCATTCTTTCAATTTGCTAGTTTTCGTAGTTTGAAATTGTAAAAAATGTCAGTTTGTCAAAAAACATTTTGTCAGTTTGCTTGTTTTAGTTGTTTGCATATTGTCAGTTTAGTTCATTTTCACAGTTTCATTTTGAAATTTGCTATTCTACGTCAGTTTGATTTTGAAGAATGTCAGATTGTCAATGCATTTTGTCAGGTTGTTAGTTTAAGTCATTTTCATATTGTAAGTTTGTAATTTTGTCAGTATTCATTTTCACTGTTGACCAGTGTTCATTTTGTTAATTGCTAGTTTTCTTCAGTGTGATATGGAATATTGCAGTTTGTCAATAACATTTTGTCAGTTTGCTTGTTTTTGTCATTTTCAAATTGTCAGTGTTTCATTTTCACAGTTTAATTATGTCCAAATTTGCTAGTTTTCGTCCGATTGATATTGTCAAGAATGCAGAGTCAATGGCATCTGCTCCCTGTTGTCAGGTTGTAAGTTTTAGTCATTTAAAATTGTTAGTTGCATTTTGTCAGATTTTAATTTTCACAGTTTGGCCAGTTTGATTTTGTTAATGCTAGTCTAGTGTATCGTCAGTTTGATATTGACTTATTGTCAGTTTGTCAATAAACATTTTGTCAGTTTGCTTGTTTGTCATTTTCAATGTCAGTTTTCATTTCCCACAGTTTCATTTGTCAATTGCTAGTTTTCGTCAGGTTGATATTCGTAAGAATGTCAGATTGTCAATTGATTTTGTCAGGTTGTTAGTTTTTGTCATTTTCATATTGAAAGTTTTAATTTTGTCAGTTTTGCATTTTCACAGATTGAAGTTTTTATTTTGTTACTTTGTTAGTTTTCGTCAGTTTGATATTGTAAATATGTCGTTTGTCAAAACATTTTGGCAATTTGCTTGTTTTAGTCCATTTCATATTGTCAGTTTTTCATTTCACAATTTCATTTTTGGAAATTTGCTAGTTTCGTCAGTTTGATATTGTAAGAAAGCATGTCGATTGTCAATTTGCAGTTTGTCAGGTGTCAGTTTTATTTCATTCATTTTTCACAGTTCCATTTGTCAATTTGCTAGTTTCTAGTTTGATATTGTAAAAAATGTCAGTTTCTCAATAACATTTTGTCAGTTGCTTCGTTTCATCATTTTCAAATTGTCAGTTATCATTTGTCAATTTCATTCTGTCAATTTGCCTAGTTTTCGTCCGATTGATATTGTAAGAATAGTTTTCGTCAGATGTCAATTGCATTTTGTCAGGTTGTAAGTTTTAGTCATTTAAATATTGTTAGTTTGTCATTTTGTCAGATTTCATTTCACAGTTTGACAGTTTTATTTGTTTATTTTGCTAGTTTTCGTTCAGTTTGATATTGTAATATGTCAGTTCGTCAATAACATTTTGTCAGTTGCTGGTGTTTCATCATTTCCAAAATTGTCAGTTTTTATTTTCACAGGTTTATTTTTGTCAATTTCGCTATTTTTTCGTCAGTTGATTTTGTAAGAATGTAAGATTTTCAATTGCATTTTGTCGGTGTTAGTTTTAGTCATTTTCATATTTAATATTGTCATTTTGTCAGGTTTTCATGTTCAACAGTTGGACAGTTTTCATTTCGTTAATTCGCTAGTTTTCGCAGTTTGATATTGTAATATTGTCATTTTGTTAATAACATTTTGTCAGTTTGCTTGTTTAAGTCATTTTGTAAATTGCAGTTTTTTAAATATTTCACAGTTTCCATTTTGTCAATTTGCTCGTTTTCGTCAGTTTGTTATTGTAAGAATGTCAGATTGTCAATTGCATTTGTCCAGGTGTTAGTTTTAGCCATTTTTGATATGTTAAGTTTGAAGTTTTGTCAGTATTTCATTTTCACAGTTTGACAGTTGATTTTGTTAATTTGCTAGTTATCGTCAGTTTGATATGTAATAATGACAATTTGTCAATTACATGTTGTTCAGTTTGCTTGTTAGTCATTTTCATATTCGTCAGTTTTTCTTTTCAACAGTTTCATTTGTTCAATTGCTATTTTTCGTCAGTTTGATTTTGTAAGAATGTCAGATTGTTCAGTTGCATTTTGTCAGGTGTTAGTTTATTCATTTTCATTTACAGTTTTCAGTTCTGTCAATTTGATAGTTTTCGTTAGTTGATAATTGTAAGAATGTCAGATTGTCAATTGCATTTTGTCAAATTGTTAGTTTTAGAGTCATTTTTATATAAGTTTGCCATTTTGTCAGGATTTTCATTTTCACAGTTTGACAGTTTCATTTTGATAGTTTGCTAGTTTTCGTCATTTTGATATTGTAATATTGTCAGTTTGTCCAATAACTTTTTGTCAGTTTGCTTGTTTTCATCATTTCAAATTGTCAGTTTTTCATTTTCACAGTTTAATTAGTCAATTTGCTAGTTTTCGTCCGATTGATATTGTAAGAATGTCGATTGCCCAATTGCATTTTGTCAGGTTGTAAGTTTTAGTCATTTAATATTGTTAGTTTGTCATTTTGCCCAGATTTTCATTTTCACATTTTTGACAGTTTTATTTTGTTTTTTGGTAGTTTTCGTCATTTTGATATTGTATAATATCAGTTTGTCAATTGCATTTTGTCAGGTTGTTAGTTTTTGTCATTTTCATATTGCAAGTTTGTAATTTTGTCAGTTTTTCATTTTCACAGATTAAACAGTTTCATTTTGTTAATTTGCTAGTTTTCGTATTTTGATATTGTAAAAATGTCAGTTTGTCAATAACATTTTGTCAGATTGGGCTTGTTTTAGTCATTTTCATATTGCCATTTTTTTTATTTCCACAGCTTCTTTTTGAAAATATTATTTTTTCGTCAGTTTTTTTATTGTAAGAATGTCAGTTTTGTCAATTCCCTTTTGTTAGGGTTAGTTTTAGCCCTTTTTCATATTGTAATTTTGAAATTTTTAAAGTATTTCATTTTCACTTTGACAGTTTCTTTTTTTGTTAATTTGCGGGTTTTTGTTCGTCAGTTTGATTTTGTAAAAAATTTTCCAGAGGGGTCAATTGTTTTTTTGGAAAGGTTTTTAGTATTAGTTTTTTTTTAATATAATTTTTTGCTATTTTGTCAGTTTTTTCATTTCACATTTAAACGGGTTTTCTTTTGTTTAATTTTGCTAGTTTTCGTCAGTTGATTTTGGGTAATATTGCCCAGTTGTAAAAACCCATTTTGTCAGTTTCCCTTTTTTTCCCTCTTTTTCAAAATTGTCATTTTTTCTTTTTCCCCATTTTAAATTTATTTTAATTTGCTAGTTTTCGTCCGTTTGGATTTTTGTAAATGTCAGTTTTGTAAAATTGCATTTTGTCTTTTTGGGAAGGGTTTTAGTCTTTTAAAATATTGTTAGTTTGTCATTTTGTCAATTTTCATTTTCACATTTTTTGACATTTTATTTTGTTTTTTTTGCTAGTTTTTTTCAGTTTGATATTGTAATATTGTCATTTTCCAAAAACATTTTGTAAAGTTTTTCTTTTGTCTTTTAAATTTGGGTCAGTTTTTAAATTTCCCAACAGTTTCTTTTTTGTCAATTTGCTAGTTTGTAGTTTGATTTTTAAATAATATCATTTTGGTCAATAACTTTTTGGGTAAGTTTGCTTTTTTTAAAATCTTTTTTCATAGTCATTTTTTTCTTTTTTAACAGTTTCATTTTTTTAAATTTGAGTTTTTCTCAGTTTGATATTGAAAAGAATGCGATTGTAAATTTTGCCTTTTGTCGGGTTTGGGTTATTTTTTTTGTCATTTTCATATTGAAATTTTTTAATTTTGTCATTTTTTTCTTTTTCACAGATTGACAGTTTTTTTTGTTTAATTTGCTATTTTCGTCATTTTGATATTGTAATATTGTCATTTTTCAATAACATTTTTTTAAATTTGTTTGTTTTATTTCTTTTTCAAATTTGCGGGTTTTTCATTTTCCCCCAAGGTTTCATTTTGAAAATTTGCTAGTTTTCGTATTTGAAAATTGTAATAATGTCATTTTGTCAAAACTTTTTGTCAGGTTCCCTTGTTTAATCATTTTCAAATTGTAAATTTTTTTTCATTTTCACAGTTTCTTTTTGTCTTTTTGCTAGTTTTCGATTTTGGATATTTTAATATTGTCATTTTTGTCAAAAAATTTTGTAAATATGTTGTTTTTAGTCATTTTCATATTGTAAGTTTTTATTTTCCCCAATTTCTTTTTGGGTAAATTTGTAGTTTTCTTTCAGTTTAAATTTTGTAAAAAAGTCAGATTGTAAATTTGATTTTTTTCAGGTTGTAAGTTTTATTTTTTTTCCATTTTCACAGTTCCATTCTGAAATTTTTGCTAGTTTTCGTATTTTTGATTTTGGGAAAAATGTCTTTTCCAAATAACATTTTGTCTTTTTCCCTTGTTTTATCATTTTAAAATTGTCAGTTTATCATTTTCACAATTTTTTTTGCCCCCAATTTGCTAGTTTTCGCCCCGATTGAATTGTAAGAATGCCCAGATTGTAATTGCTTTTTGTCAGGTTGTAATTTTTAGTCATTTAAATATTGTTATTTGTCTTTTTTGTTAGTTTTCTTTTCACAGTTTGACAGTTTATTTTTTAAATTTTGCTAGTTTTCGTCATTTTTGATATTTTAAAAATTGTCATTTTTGTCAAAAAACAATTTGTCAGTTTGCTTTTTTTGTCATTTTAAAATTTGTCATTTTTTCTTTTCCACAGTTTCTTTATGTCAATTTGCTAGTTTTCGTATTTTTTGATTTGTAAAAAATATCATTTTTGTAAATAACATTTTTTCATTTTTGTTGTTTTAGTCATTTTAAATTCCATTTTTTTCATGTTCACATTTTAAATTTTTGTCTTTTGCTATTTTTTCATAGTTTGATTTGGGAATAATGAAAATTTGTAAATTTACAGTTGTCATTTTTTGCTTTTTAGTCTTTTTCCTTTTTGTCAGTTTTTCTTTTTCCCCTTTTCTTTTTGCAATTTGTATTTTTTCGCCGTTTGTTATTGTAAAAATGTAAGATTTTTAAATTCCCAATTTGTCCAGTTGTTATTTTAAGCCCTTTTTTGAATTTTGTAATTTTGTAATTTTGTCAGTTTTTCTTTTTACAGTTGCCCAGTTTTCTTTTTGTTTATTTGCTATTTTTTCGTCAGTTTTTTATTGTAAAAAAATGTAATTTAAATTGCTTTTTTGTTAGGTTGTTAGAAATTAGTCTTTTTCTTTATTGTAATTTTGAAAATTTTTTGTCAGTATTTCTTTTTTCACATTTTGGGACAGTTTCATTTTTTTTTAAATTTGCTAGTTTCGTCATTTTTGATTTTTATGAATGCCCAATTGTCAATTGCATTTGTCAGGTTTTTATTTTTTGGGTTCTTTTTCATATTTTTTTTTCCCCTTCCCAAATTTTGTAAGATTTTCTTTTTCACAATTTTTCATTTTATTTTTTTAATTTTGCAAATTTTTCGTCATTTTTGATATTGTAATATTGTTTTTTTGGGCCCAAAAACCCATTTTGTTTTTGCTTGTCTTTTTAAAATTTGTCAGTTTTTTTCATTTTTGTCAATAACATTTTTCAGTTTGTTTTGTCTTTTAAAAAATTTGCCCATTTTTCTTTTTTTCACAGTTTCATTTGTAAATTTCCCTATTTTTTAAATGGGTTTGATTTTGGGTAATAATGAAAATTTAAAAAATTACATTTTGGTCATTTTTGCTTTTTTTCGTCTTTTTCATATTGCCCATTTTTTCTTTTTTCCCCATTTTCATTTCGCCCAAATTTCCCAGTTTTCGTCATTTTGATTTTGAAAAGAATGTCATATGTTTATTGCATTTTGGCGGGGTTGTTATTTTGGGTATTTTAATATCGTAATTTTTTCCCATTTTCACAGTTTCTTTTTAAAATTTGATATTTTACGTCATTTTGGTTTTTTGTAAGAATGTCAGTTTTGTCAATTGCTTTTTGTCAGGTTGTTTTTTTAAGTCATTTTAAAATGTAAGTTTGTAATTTTGTCAGTATTTTTTTCCCAACTGTTTGACAGTTTCTTTTTTTTTTTGGGTTTTTTCTTCAGTTTGATTTTAAAAAAATTTATGTATTTGTCAAAAAATTTTGTCAGTTTGCTTGTTTTTGTCATTTTCATTTTGGGCATTTTTTTATTTTCACATTTTTCATTTTGCCCAATATGCTATTTTTCGTCAGTTTTTTAAATTGTAAAAGTCGTTTGGGTCAATTGCTTTTTGTTGGGGTTTTTAGTTTGGGCTTTTCATATTTAATTTGGTAATTTTTGTCAGTATTTCTTTTTCCAAAAGTTTGACATTTTTTCATATTTTTTTTAATTTTTGTTTTCTTTCAGTTTGATTTTTTTAAGAATGCCCGGGATTGTAAATTTGCTTTTTGCCCAGGTTTTTAGTTTGGGCCTTTTTATTTTTGGTAATTTTTCCCAATTTTGTCAGTTTTTCTTTTCACATTTGACATTTTCCCATTTTGATAATTTGCTAGTTTTCGTAGTTTGATATTGAAATTTGTCGTTTGTAAAAAACATTTTGTCAGTTTGTTTGTTAAGTCTTTTTAAAATTTGTCATTTTTTCATTTTCACAGTTTTAATTATGTCAATTTGTTTGGGTTTTCTTTCCGATTGATATTGAAAGAATTTTAAGATTGTCAATTGTTTTTTGGGTCGGGTTTGTATTTTTAGTCTTTTTAAATATTTTTTTAGTTTTTCATTTTGTCAGATTTTCATTTTCACAGTTTGACATTTTTTATTTGTTAATTTGCTATTTTTCGTCATTTTGATATTGAAATATTGTTTTTTTTGTCAATAACTTTTTGGGTCATTTTGGTTTGTTTGTCATTTTCAAATTTTTCATTTTTAAATTTCCACAGTTTCATTATGTCAATTTGGGCTATTTTTGGGAGTTGATTTTTGAAATTTAAAAATAGTTTGTAAATAACTTTTTTTAAAGTTTGTTTTTAGTCATTTTCAAATCCCATTTTTTTCTTTTTAAGTTTCTTTTTGTCAATTTGCTAGTTTTATAGTTTGATATTGAAAATAATGACAATTTGTAAAATTACATTTTTTGCTGTCATTTTGCTTGTTTTATTTATTTTCATATTGTCAGTTTTTCTTTTTTCACGGGTTTCATTTTGTCAATTTGTATTTTTTGGTCAGTTTGTTTTTGAAAGAATGTCAGTTTGGGCAAGGGGCTTTTTGTCAGGTTGCTATTTATAGTCATTTTCATTTTTGAAAGGTTTACCCATTTTGTCGTTTTAAATTTTTACATTTTGATAGTTTCCTTTTGAAAATTTTGCTAGTTTTGGGTCATTTTATATTGAAATTATTGTCATTTTGGGTAAAATAAAATTTTTGTAAATTGGGTTTTTTTTAGTCTTTAAAAAAATTTGTCAGTTTTTTTTTTTTCACAGTTTTTTTTGTAAATTTTCCCTTTTTTTTGTCAGTTTTTTTTTGTAAGAATGTTAGTTTTTAAATTTTGCATTTTTCAGGTTTTTTTAATTTTTTAGCCCTTTTCCCATTTTGTAATTTGTCATTTGCCCAGTTTTTCATTTTTTCCCCCCATTTTGGCCCAAGGTTTCATTTTTTTTAATTTTCTAGTTTTCGTCAGTTTGATTTTTGTAATATTGTAAATTTGTCAAAAAACTTTTTTGTCATTTTGGTTTGGTTTAATTTCTTTTTTTAAAATTGTCAGTTTTTTTTTTTCCCCCCCCCCGGTTTCATTTTGTAAATTTTGCATTTTTTCGTCATTTTGTTATTGCAAGAATGTCAGATTGTCAATTGCAATTTGTCCAGTGTTAGTTTTAGTCGTTTTGATATTGAAAGTTTGAAATTTTTGTCAGTTTTTTTCATTTTCACAGTTTGACAGTTTCATTTTGTTAATTTGCTATTTTATCGTCGTTTGAAAATTGTAATTTTTTCAGTTTGTCAAAAACTTTTTTTTCATTTTTGTTTGGGTTTAGTTTTTTAAAGGGGGGGGGGCCATTTTTTCATTTTCACAGTTTCTTTTTGGGTCAATTTGCTAGTTTTTCCATAATTTTTTGATATTGTAAAATGACAAATTTGTAAATTCCCTGATGTCAGTTTCCTTGTTTCATTTCATTTTCATATTGTCAGTTTTTCTTTTTTTTTACAGTTTCTTTTTTGTCAATTTGCTGGGTTTTTTTCCGTTTGTTTTTTTGTAAAAATGTCAAATTGGAATTGAATTTTGTCGGGGTTGAAAGGGTTAAAAAGTCATTTTAAATATTTTTAAGTTTTTCATTTTGTAAATTTTAAAATTTTTTCACAGGTTTGGGGGACATTTTTCATTTTGAAAATTTTGCTATTTTTGGGCAGTTTGATATTGAAATATTGTCTTTTTGTCATAACATTTTGTCAGTTTGCTATTTAAGTCTTTTTAAATTTTGTCAGTTTTAATTTCACTTTTTAAAATTTTTCCCCTTTTGCTAGTTTTCGTAGTTTATTTTGGGGGTAATTTTGGTCATTTTTGTCAAAAAACATTTTGTCATTTTGCTTTTTTTTCTTTTTTAAATTGTCATTTTTTCATTTCCCAAGTTTCATTTTGTAAATTTGTATAATTTCCCGTGTTTGATATTGTAAAATGTCAGATTGTCTTAACATTTTGTCATTTTGTTTTTTTAATCTTTTTTCAAATTGTCAGTTTTTCATTTCACAATTTCTTTTCGCCCAATTTTTTAGTTTTCGCCCCATTTTGAATTTTTAAGAATGTAAATTTTGGGTAAATTTGGCTTTTTGTCAGGTTTTTTTAGTTTTATTCATTTTTTTTTTCCCCGTTTCATTCTGTAAATTTGCTAGTTTTCGTAGTTTGATATTGAAAAAATGTCATTTTGGTCAATACATTTTGTCAGTTTGCTTGTTTTAGTTATTTTCATATTATCTTTTTTTTCATTTTCACGTTACATTTCGTAATTTGCTAGTTTTGGGTCATTTTGTTTTTGTAAGAATGCCCCATATTTTTAAATTTGAAATTTTGGGCCCGGGTTTGTTTTTTTTAAAGTCTTTTTCATATTGAAAGGGTTTTTCATTTTCACAGTTTCTTTTTTAAAAATTGATATTTTACGTCTTTTGATTTTGTAAAAATGTAAGATTGTAAATTGCATTTTGTCGGGTTTGGGTTTTTTTTAAGTCTTTTTTCATTTTTTAAAAGTTTGTAATTTTGTCAGTTTTTCATTTTCACTTTTTGACTTTTTTCTTTTTGTTTTTTTGGGCTATTTTTTCTTCGGGTTTGATTTGTAATATTGGTGAGTTTGTCAAAAACCATTTTGCATTTTTGCTTTTTTTGTTTTTTAAAATTGTCAGTTTTTCTTTTTTGGGGGGGGTTTTTATTGGTAAATTTTTGCTAGTTTTCTATTTTGATATTGTAAAAATGCCCGTTTGTCAAAAAACTTTTTGTCATTTTGCTTTTTTTAGTCATTTTAAATTTTGCCCATTTTTTTATTTTCACATTTTCTTTTTGCCCAATTGCTATTTTTCGTCAGTTTTTTGAAAGAAGTCAGATTGAAATTTGCTTTTTGGGTTAGGTTTTTGTATTAGTCTTTTTCATTTTGGAATTTTGGGGGTAATTTTGTCAGTATTTCATTTTCACATTTTGACATTTTTCATTTTTGGGTTAAATTTTGCTATTTTTCGTCTTTTTTGTTTTTGAAAGGGAAGTAAATTTTTGTAAATTCCCATTTTGCCCAGGTTGTAAGTTTTGGGTCATTTTTATATAATTTTTTCCCATTTTGTCAGATTTTCTTTTTTCACATTTTGACGGTTTCTTTTTGAAAATTTTGCTAGTTTTCGTCATTTTTGATTTTTGAAATTTTGCCCAGTTTGTCAAAAAACATTTTGCCCAAGTTTGCTTGTTTTCATCATTTAAAAATTTTTCAGTTTTTCTTTCACAGTTTTTTTATGTCAATTTCCCTAGTTTTGGGTCCGATTGATATTGTAAATGTCGTTTGGGTAAAATTGTTTTTTGTGGGGTTTGTAATTTTTAGTCATTTAAATATTGTTATTTTTGTCAATTTGTCAGATTTTCATTTTCCATTTTGACATTTTTTATTTTGTTTTTTGCTAGTTTTCGTCATTTTTGATTTTGGTAATATTGTCAGTTTGCCCAAATAACTTTTTGTATTTTTTTGAAATTTTGCCCCTTATAAAATGTCAGTTTTTAAATTTCCCATTTTCTTTTTGTAAATTTTGCTAGTTTTCGTAGTTTGATATTGTAATAATATCAGTTTTTTTCCAATAAAAAATTTTGTAAGTTTGCTTGTTTTAAAAATCATTTTCATATTGTTAGTTTTTCATTTTTACAGTTCTATTTTGTCAATTTGCTAGTTTTCGTCAGTTTGATATTGTAAGAATGTCAAAATGTCAATTGCATTTTGTCAGGTGTTAGTTTTTGTCATTTTCATTTTGAAAGTTTGTAATTTTGTCAGTTTTCATTTTCACAGATTGACAGTTTTATTTTGTTAATTTGCTAGTTTTCGTCAGTTTGATATTGTAATATTGTCAGTTTGTCAGTAACATTTTGTCAGTTTTTGCTTGTTTTAGTCATTTCATATTGTCATTTTTTCATTTTCACAAATTTCATTTTTTCAATTTTCTAGTTTTCGTCATTTTGATATTGTAAGAATGTCAGATTGTCAATTGCATTTTGTCGGTTGTCAGTTTTAGTCATTTAAATATTGTTAGTTTGTCATTTTGTCAGATTTTCTTTTTCACAGTTTGACAGTTTTTTTTTGTTATTTTGCTAGTTTCGTCAGTTTGATATTGTAATAATATCAGTTTGTCAAACATTTTGTCAGTTTGCTTGTTTTAGTCATTTTCTATGTCAGTTTTCATTTTCACAATTTCATTTGTCAATTTGTAGTTTCGTCATTTTTGATTTTGTAAGAATGTCAGATGGCAATTGCATTTTGTCGGGTTGTTAGTTATAGTCATTTTCATATTGAAAGTTTGTCATTTTGTCAGATTTAAATTTTCACAGTTTGCCCAGTTTCATTTTGATAATTTGCTAGTTTTTCGTCAGTTTGATATTGTAAGAATGTCAGATTGTCAATTGCATTTGTCAGGTTGTTAGTTTAAGTCATTTTCATATTGTAAGTTTGTAATTTGTCAGTATTTCATTTTCACTGTTTGACAGTTTCATTTTGTTATTTGCTAGTTTTCTTCAGTTTGATATTGAAATATTGTGAGTTTGTCAATACATTTTGTCATTTGCTTTTTTTTTCATCATTTTCAAATTGTC
>JAMZAV010016576.1:0-14765 GCA_024449915.1 Sweltsa coloradensis | reverse complement strand
TAAAAAAAAAAATCTTCAAATAAGTAATGATTTTACGTAACAACAGAAAATCCGCATAACCATGGCAGCTCATGCACCATTACGCCATCAACACGGGGCGGGATTAGGCGTTTCCTAGTAATACACAACCTCAATTTTTCAGTGCTTCAAAGTTTTTCGAATTGAGAAGCTTTATTTCTACAGCTTGCAACCTAGGAGGCTGCCTGAATTCCAAGCTGTAGGAATAGAAACACAACCACCGACCACACAAGCTGGACACGACTCCACCAGCGTACAGCGATAACGCGGCAAGGCTAGTCGGAACAACATTAGAATGTATAATGTGCCTCGTTGCTAGGCCGTAATCTGTTTGTTTTTATTTTTTTTTTTTTTTTAAACAAATTTAATTAATTAATTCAAAACTAATTAACACAAAAAAGTTACATGAATGCATTTTACTTGAAAAGTGACCTGGTATCGGATGTTTATGTATTCTGTGCGATATATTGTTTGTCAGTTGATAGGATTATTACTAGGGCTAGGATTTTTATGTATTTAAATATTTTTATAAGTTCTCTAAACCTATGCCATGATCAATTCTTCACAAATTTGTTTGATTGTGATCTAAATATGTTTTTTTAATCAAATATTTTTGCATATTTTGTTATATTTGGTTAATAAATACATATTTCTCTTATCCTTGCCATAATCACATTTTTTGAACAAAAAAACACTATTCTTTACTTTAATAAATCAAAAAACTGTTATTTACTTCCAAACCATTTTCAAATGCATAAACTAAACTCGGTGCGGTCTAAAAATATTGGCTACAAAAAACTTGTTCAAATAAGTGCTATTCTAAAAGGTGATGGACACCTACCCCCAACGAGGGAAGAGTTTTCGTTGTCTGATATGAAAATTTTAATTTTTGCACCCGTTACATCCTGTGACGTAGAGCAAAGTTTTTTTGCAATACAAAAATGTGCTCGCCAAAAAACCGACATTCAATTAAATTTGAACATTTGAAAATGTGGATTGTGGTTTGTGGTACACTGCAAGGGGGGTATATAAAGACACATGTTAGTCCAAGGTGATATTAAAAAGTGACAATGTTACAAACTGCACAATATGTTCAGCAACAATAAAATTGTTTTAGTACCAACGTATTTTTTCTTTCTGGTATTATATTGCACCCTGATTTGATTAATTTATGCACATATTGTGCTGGGAAGACTGATGGTACGAAAACAACATTTTTTTAGAACTTTTTTTTTATTTTAGCAAATATTTTTGTTTTTTTAAAGCACATATTCTTCTGTTTTTAAGCAAATATAAAATACATATTTTGATGTTTTTAAGCACAAAAAAAGGGACGAGCCCTAATTATTACAATTGATTTCCTTTGATATTTATCATTTGTCATCGAAATTTAAAGCCATGTAATTAATCAAAATAATAAATTCAAAAAACAGAAGTAGTGATATTTCACCTCAACTGTCTACTGTCATGCTAACTTGGAGCGAAATAGGTGAAAAAAAATGTTTTTTATTGATATCAATTATTTATCTTAACATGCAAATTTAATCATTTTCGACACCTAAGATTTTCCGCGATTTTGAGTATGTTATTAAACAGTATTTTTTTCTGAACCCAGTGCAAAAAGAACCATTTCTGTTGCAATTTGTTCAAGGTCAGGGCTATTTTTTCCCCAGTTCTCCTACTCTATAAATACATTTATAGAAACAGACTCGTGTTGGTAAAACCCAGTTTAAGGCAAGAGGTGGGAACGAGGTCGGGTAGGACGACGTAAGTGCGGGCGGGGTCCCCTACCTAGCTGTAGCCTGCAGGCATTCAAATAATGCCTCACACTAAGATGATGTTATCCAAAACCCTTTTTACTAAATACATTTTTAGACACATAGACTCGTGCTGGTAAAGCCCAGTTGATGGCAAGAGGAGGAAACAAGATCGGGTAGGACGACGTAAGTGCGGGCGGGGTCCCCTACCTATAGTTGTAGCCAGCAGGCATTCAAATAATGCCTCACACTAAGATGATGTTATCCAACCTTTATACTAAATACATTTATAGACACATAGACTCGTGCTGGTAAAACCCAGTTTAAGGCAAGAGGTGGGAACGAGGCGGGTAGGACGACGTAAGTGCGGGCGGGGTCCCCTACCTAGCTGAGCCTGCAGGCATTCAAAGTATGCCTCACACAGTAAGATGATGTTATCGGGATAACCTACGCTTCTTTTCTCTTCTTACGAACGGCAGAGCTATATTCAACTCTTGTTGCATAGATGGCAAGACTAGCAACGACGACGTGAGAAATTAGGGATGTTCAAACAAGTAGATCTGATTTGTATAGTTATTAATATTATTGAGTTTTTAGTAGTGTATTATAAGGATTGAGTGCTCGTCAACCGTCTATTAAACAGTTCATAATATTGTGTCGATATTCAGTATTATCCATGACTAAAAACGCAAACACATCTGTCTCTGCTGAGCTGCTCTGTGAGGCGTCCATACCGTCGCTTGTCTCGCAGCTTTCAACAATCTAGTGCGCACCGCCGCCTCGACATGTGCTGAGAATATTTCCAACGCCCATGCGTCGAAGCACTACTTTCATTGCGAGCCGGAAAGAAATAGTCATATATTTATTATTTTAATTGCGAGTTATTTATATCCCATCGAATGTTTCAATTTATAAATTATATATATGATACCAAAATATATTCCTCAAATATATTTATAATGTTTTAGGGAGATACTTATTGTCAATATTCATTTTGTTTCGTAATCGTCCGTGTAAAAACGCACTTGTTTCACTTGAAGCAGCGTTAATTTGGCCACGAGCTTTGCGTAGGCTACGGTGGAAGTTGAGCGAATTTGTCGGAAAACGCCAGGCGGCCGTGGTAAAGTAGACACACACATAAAAAAACTTGTCGAAATTCAGCCAAACTTTACCAACTCAAAAGAAATGAGATCTAAAAAAGGACCAAGTTCATCTGCCGTTTTTGTTTTCGCATTCTTAATTCATAAACGTACAGTGTCCCGTAACAGCATCCTGTTCTAGCATCCATGTCCACCAAGTGTTTAAAAACTAATTCAAACATTCATGTATACGCAGTTTTAGTGTAGTGTGTGGGCAAGAGTAGGGAAGTCTCGTGAGTACCCGATATTAACAATCTAGTATATTGAACTGAAAGACATTCATTTAAAATCGTCACTTCAGAAAGTTCAAGTAATTTAATTCATTGTTGTGACTTCTATTGTGAACAAGGTTCAACGTTGTCTCTGCGCATCAATTTGAATGAGTTCAACGCATGTTAAATAAAATAAATAGTTTTGAATTCAATGTCTCCCTACTCAGTCACAGATCTGGTTTTTAATAGGAGAGAATTAATTTTGAGCCGACCAAGCCAACCGTGTAAACGCCGACAGCATCGACGAGCGAACCATGATCAACTAGAGACCGGCATATTTAAGTAGAGAACACTGATCATTCAAACTAAACATGATTTCACTCACGGACAGCACTAGAATCAACAAGGCTCATATGGAACAACCAAAAACGACGATGACTTGAGAAACTAGGGCGCTTCAACCGGTTAGGTCATATTGCGCCGCCTGTGATAATGAAAGTTAATGAGATGAGTAAACGGTGTATTTGATGATTAGATAGTTTTCTAAGTGTATAAATAACAAAATAAAATGATGATGCAAAATAAAAGTTTTGTGTGTGAATGAAAATAGAAAAATAAAAAATAAAAATTGTAATAAAAAATATATATATATATATATATATATATATATAGCAAAATACAAGTTTTGTGTGTGAATGAAAATAAAAAAAAAATAAAGAAATGTGTATGATGTGAATTATATTTTGCTAAATAGATTACTATGGATGAGAAATTTAGAAAGTTTGACGACGTTATCATATGATAGAAGTTCTTCATATGAATGGGAGAGATCAAATTGCGTGCGCAAGGCATCATATTTGGCACATTCTGCTAGCATATGATGTACGGTTAAAGGTACATCACATGTGTCACATCTGGAAATAACCTTTTCTTTGGTTAAGAGATATCCGTGATATCGACATGTGTGGCCTTTTCGAATTCTGGAAAATGCCATCTCTCATCTATACGTGAGAGTCGAGACGTAGGTGGACGAATTTTATTGGTCAGTGAGGGCATCACACCACGCAATTTGTTATTTTGCACCACATCCCAAGATGCTTGTTGCAAATCCAACAATCTTTGCTTGAATCCACTCTTGACATCTGGAACGGGAACTAGATTGAAAGCAACTCGCGACGCCGGGAAGCTTCGTTAAAAGCCCGATCAGCGTGTTCATTTCCCGTAGAGGGTGAGTTCATTGCCAGAGCTCGCCTCTAGTTTCGCGGAGTATAATACTCCCTTACATTCTAGCTGATGTTTGTAAGATGGTACTTTCCTCTTCCCTCGCCTGTCACGTTTAGCCTAGCCCTGCTCTGGAGCCAGCTCTACCCCGGGCCCAGGCGGGGAACTTCTTGTTGAAGAGGTGACTTGTTGTGCCAACTCAGAACACGAGGAATATATTATGTGCACTAACAGCCTAGCCCTGCTCTGGAGCCAGCTCTACCCCGGGCCCAGGCGGGGAACTTCTTGTTGAAGAGGTGACTTGCTGTGCCAACTCAGAACACGAGGAATATATTATGTGCACTAACAGCCTAGCCCTGCTCTGGAGCCAGCTCTACCCCGGGCCCAGGCGGGGAACTTCTTGTTGAAGAGGTGACTTGTTGTGCCACAACAACACGCCACCATTATGGAAGGTAGGGGAGACAGCAGTGTCGCCAACCTAAAGTTCAATGGTAGTAGAGGGCGCGAAAATTCAAAAGGTAATGTTGTAATGAATAAGAAGTGTTTTCGTTGTTGCTACACAGGCCACACGGCTCGGGTTGAGAGGTGTCCGGAGATAAATAAGGTATGCAACAAATGCATGAATATAGGCCATTTTGAAAAATGCAGCAGATCTAGAAACAATGAGGAGGGGGCATCAGGGATAATATTTTTTCAAAAAAGAAACACTAATCAAAAGTTAGACAGCTTAATGCTGATGATGAAGAAAGTGAAGGGAGTGATGATTACTCCTTCACGGTAACTCACTTTGGAGTATTTTCTCTGGATGATGACGTCATTGTCAAGACAGAGGTTGGTGGGGTCGATCTAAAATTAATGATTGATTCAGGAGCCTCGTGCAATATTTTAGACCAGGAGAGCTGGTAACACTGCAAGAAAAAGAAGATATCGGGAACCTGCATGGAAACTACCAAGAAGATTTTCGCATATGGAAGCCAGACACCCCTCAAAGTCCTTGGAAAGTTCTTGACATCGGTCGTGTCGACCAATGGTGCTAAACAATCCACTTATTTTTACGTTGTGGCAGGTAAAGGATCGCCTCTTTTAGGCAAATCAACTGCAATAGGTCTAGGGGTCCTGAGACTCGGCCTAGATATAGACGAGGCCAAGAGTGCAAGCTCAGGGATGGTTAGTGCTCTAGGCCTATGCCCTAATCTGGAAAAGTACATGGAAAAGTATCCGGAGGTTTTCAGTGGGGTAGGAAAACTCAAAGACTATCAGCTGGAGCTACGCATCTAGAAAGACGAACAGCCTGTGACACAGCCTGCTAGAAGGGTTCCACATCAGTTGAGAGAAAAACTTGACAAGAAGGTGGATTGCTGGCTGAAAGAGGGAATAATTGAGAAAGTAAACGAGGTCACTCCATGGATATCTCCTCTAGTGTTAAGCACAAAGAAATCAGGCGAACTTCAACCATGTGTAGATATGCGAAGGGCAAATACCGCAATTGTGCGCGAGCGACAGCCGATCCCAGAAATTGAAGACGACGTAGCGGCAATGCATGGTAGCACCATATGGAGTGTGGTTGACCTAAAAAGTGCATTCTTACAGGTCCAACTCCACGAAAACTCCAGGGAGATAACCACATTAGGTACCCATAATGCTGTATACAGATTCACCAGACTTTTCTACGGCATTAGTTGTGCACCAGAGACCTTCCAACGGCTTATGACCGACGTGGTGAGAGACTGTGTAGGGGTCAGAGTTTATATTGACGACCTGATCGTGTCTGGAAAAAATCAAAAGGAACATGATGAGCGCCTAGAGAAACTATTCATTGTGCTGAAAAACAAAGGGCGAACACTTAACCCCGACAAGTGCATCATTGGAAAGTCGGACGTAACCTGCAGAGGTCACATATTCTCTAAGGATGGGGTGCGACCTTTAGAAGACAGAGTGAAATCTATTCTGGATTGCAGAGCTCCAGAAAATCGTTCAGAGTTGGAGAGCTTCCTGGGACTGGTGGGGTACAACTCAAGATTCATTCCTGACTACTCCACACTGACACACCCGCTTCATAAGCTAACGATGGCAGGGAGAGACTTCGTTTGGGAACCGGAGCAAGAGCAGGGCTTCAATACCCTTAAACAGCAGTTGGCCAAGGTCTCAGGATTGGCCTATTACAGTCCTATGGCAAGAACAACAATAGTTGCAGACGCAAGCCCATTTGGACTGGGAGGAGTATTGATTCAAACAACTCCTGCTGGACTTCGAGTGATTGAGTATGCGTGTCGGGCATTGACTGACGCGGAGACGAGATAAAGTCAAGTTGAAATAGAGGCCTTGGCCCTAGTCTGGGCATGTGAACGATTCCAATTCTACATCCTGGGAGGCCCATTCACACTGGTTACCGATCACCGCCCATTGGAATTCTTATTCTCCAAGAAGTCCAAGCCATGTGCCAGAATCGAGAGGTGGGTTCTCCGCCTTCAGGGTTATTAATACACCGTCCTTTACTGGCCCGGTAAAACAAATATTGCGGACCCACTGTCCCGATTGTTTCCCAGAGGTCTAGAACCACCCACAAGAGAACATGACGACCTATACGTCAAATGGATTATGAAGCAAGCCATTTCCAAAACATTGACCATGAAAGAAGTTGAAGAAGAGTCTGCTAAAGGTCCAGAGTTGGCTGCAATCCGAAAGGGTATACTTGAGGGGTCGTGGCCTGCCGAGCTGAGGCGATATGAGATAATTAAGTACGAGCTGTGTGTGGTGGACAACATCATCCTCAGGGGAACCAGAATTATCCTGCCACAGAGTACTCACAAGAAAACCCTGGAAATAGCCCATGAGGCCCACACTGGCATCGTTAAAATGAAACATTGACCGTCAGGCTGAGAAACATGTAAAGAACTGCCAGGATTTCACCTCGTAAGCTGTCCTGATCCATGTGAACCTGTCACCAGAACGGAACTCCCATCCCGTCCTTGGCAGCATTTGGCGATTGATTACCTTGGCCCCATTGACGACTACAACTTGCTTGTTGTAGTAGACTATTATAGTCGATACATTGAAGTGGAAGTTATGAGGAAGATCACGGCACCCAAGATGATCCCAGTACTAGATGAGATGTTTGCCAGGCATGGACTGCCAGTGACTGTCAAATCAGATTATGGGCCACAATTTGTCAGCGATACCTGGAAGCAGTTCCTTGAATCAAACGGGATCGCCGAACACCATTCGACACCACACTGGCCCCAAGCCAACGGAGGAATCGAGCGGCAAAATCGGGGACTCCTGAAGCGGATGCGCATTGCATAATGCGGAAGGGAGAGACTGGAGAGACGAACTCCAAAAGTATCTCCTTATGTACCGGGCTACCCCACACTCAAACAGAGGAGTAAGCCCAGCAGAAAAATAAGGACCAAACGTCCTGAGGTGGAAGACGCCTTAAATGATGAAGAGGTAAGGGACCGTGACCGCGAGTGCAAGGCCCAAAGTAAGACGTAGCCGGATGCCAAGAGGAGAGCCCGCGAGTCCCTAATGCAGGTGGGGGATGCTGTTCTGGTCCAACAGAAACCCACCCATAAGTTGGCTTCTCGGTTTGGAATGGAGCCCTATCAAGTTGTTGAGAAGACTGGTAATAGTGTGGCCGTCCAGTCGCCTGCCGGCGTAAGATATCGCCGAAACTCATCGTTTCTCAAGAGATTCAATGAGGAACCGACAGTCGTCGACTCAGAGCCTGTCTCAGAGAGTGACAACAATCCAAAACTAGTATCAGAGCCTGATGCCGTCAGCGGTCGCCGACCTCCGCCAAGTATTGAAGTAGCTTAGGAGCCTCGACGCTCGAGCAGGGAGAAGAAGCAGTCGGCGAAGTTGAGGGACTATGATGTAAACTCACTGTCCTGAGGTATTTCTACTAAGGGTTTTGGGTTCTTGGATATCATGTTATGGGGGGGGGGGGGAGATGTGTAGTGTTCGAGATTGGCAGCCCTGACGAGGGACACGGAGGTAGGAACCCAGAGATACGAGTGTACGAGTTAGAGTAATAAACAACTAGATAAGCAGTAATTGTCCCTAATGTTCTTACCTTACATCCTACACTACATTTTTGGCGACGAGGATGGGATTGTACAGCCATAATGCGCCACTCTAGCCTATAGGGAGGAAAGACTCATGCAGTCTAGATGCAGCGTTAGGTAGGCGGATGAAAGGGAATGTTCCCGGCTACTCAACACATGGCTCAATCACTCGTCTAACAACGAACTTGGCGTTTCCCTAGTTTAAATGTTAATCACCGACCAACAAGTTAGACATGATATCACAGGCTAGAATCAACAACCTTAGAGTTTATTATTGTGCCTCGCTACCACTCCAAGTCACCGTTAACACATAAAGCCAAGAAACATTATGGAAGCATTGGTTGTTCATTAACAAAATGTATAAAATCGTCAGCCGATAGCGGGAATAGAACTGAGGACCTTCTGTATTGGAAGCAGACTACTCTATAACCACAGGACTAAGAGCCTTACGGTTATATTATATTCTTCTTTACCACCTTTAACAACTGTGACCATCATGTGATATAATATTATAAAAAGTGAATCTCAATGTAGTTATATTAAACCGGTCTAATCTTGGTTGGCAACAACACTGCCTGGCTTTGAACAACAAGCAGTGACCTCACAGTGTTATCACTCTCGTGTCAGAGTTCACGGGCGACATTGATAACAGGCCCAGAAACATTGGTCAGTAACATTGATATCGAGTTTTACAATACTGTCTTTGAATTATTTAACATCAAATATGCTGCTTAGCTTCCAAACAAATTTGTAATATGGATGTTAATGCCCTAAGCTGCTGATAACTGTTACTTGATTAGATGCTTTTGTGACCAGCAAATGCTTGATGCTTGCGCGGGAATACGTCGTTTCTTCTCGGAATAATGTGGGTATGTGCAGAAACTTGGGAATATTGCTGTACAGTAATATGTAAATAGATTTTTGAATTAATTTTTCTACAAGTCGAATGATGTGGGAATTTATTAAGGAATTATATTCAATACTGGGTTCAATAAATGTGTGTGGGAAAAGTGGATGCAGACAAACTTTGAGATATTCAAATAAATTGTTTTATTTAGATTGTGCAGTGAAAAATTCACAAATAAACAGTAGATTACGAGACTGTTGGTCGCTGCCTTAGCCTTGCTGACTCTGAGGGCTCTGCGAGTGTTGGAGACTCTAAGTGCGTCGCTCCCTCTCAAACTTCAGCTCTTCCTCGGCATTCTGAGCCCAGGCCTCCTCTTCCCGGGCTCTGGCTTCCTCAGCCCTAGCGTGGGACCGGGCAGCCTCCACGTCCAACTGTGACGCTGTGGCTCTAGACTCCTCTGCCTTGGCTCTTGCCTCCTCTGCTCTGGCGCTAGACTTAGTGGACTCTAGTTTTATCTTGGCCGTCTGTTCCTCTAGCTCTGGCGCTGGACTTAGCAGCCTCTAGCTTCGTCTTGGCCGTCTCTTCCTCTATCTCCGCTGTCCTGGCCGCAGCCTCGGCCTCTCTGATACGATACTCGTGCACCTCGTCCTTGGGACAAGAGGTGTTACCATGTTGTGAAGGTCGCACCCTGAACTCCCGGCAGAGAAGGTCCAGATAGTTTGTAGCGAGACAGTTCGGGCCTGGGGTGGAACTGGCAGTGGTACTGGTAGTGGTACTGGGAGTGGTACTAGGGGTGGTACTGGTTGTTGTGCTGGCAGTCGTCATAGGGATGGTTCTTGCAGTGGTACTTGTTGTGGGCTTGGTGGTTGGCTCTGGAAAAAAATGTATAAGCAATTATTTCGAAATTGGTTTAACACTATTATTTGTATTGTGTTTGGAATTTCTTGGTTCAATGAACCTTGATATAATTTTCTTAGAACTCAGCATATTTTAATGACTATAGAAATATTGATTTCAGTGCAACCTTTGTTCCTCCGACATAAGTCAGACCTTCCTAATGTATATTAGATCAATAATGTATCAGTCACTTCCTACGTATGTGTTTCAGTATGTGATCTTATTTGCATCACAACATAAACCCCACACGTGCAATACACCAGGTGACGTTTACACAATGCAGTTATGCACAACTTGAGATCGAGCAGATGATACGTTCTAATTGTTATTGGGACTTGTGGTGCTCGGCTCGAGCAGGATTTCTCATAAACAACAATTAGATCTAAACACTCATCTTGGAAAACACAAAGAAGTTTTACATCAATATATAAAGTTATAAAACAAAATTAAATCTTTAAGAGATTGCTGTGATTCAAAGAGTTTTGAATCGATGTATGTTTGATAAAAGTAAAAACTAATATCATTAGTTAAAAAAGATTTTTAGAACTCACCAGTAAATGCGATAGAACTCTGTTCCTCCAGTGGCTGGGCCAAGGTGACGTGGGAGACCACGCACTTTAAGACCTTGCCGTTGTGTTGGGGCAGCAGCTGCAGTGTGAGGGTCTGCTTGATAGACCCCGTCGTCCAGGGCCACCTCCACTCGTCCTGAGCTGTGGCGTGAGTAATGACGTCTTCGAGGATGACAGCGTCGCCCAGGACCCAGGACATGTTGGCGACAGGGCGACTCTCCTGCACCTCACAGGTGGCCGTGACGTTGTCTCCCGTGTAGACCAGGCGTAGAGTTGGTGCAGTGGGGCGACCTGAAGCAACACATGGCATGACTGAGAGAAAACACTGAGGAACTATTTGTTTATTGTGTAGAGAAAACAAACAGTGCATGAGCTACGCAGGTTCCTCTGGGATATAACGATAGTGAAATTGATCATTTTTTCTGTTATTGTATGAGCGAGGCAAAGACTTTAATTTCACTGAAACCACAAAAAATTTAGCTCGGGTGTTTTTTTGTTTGTTTTTCTGTCTGTTTGTTTGTTCGCGCTCTACCGGGCAAACGGCATGCGATCTTGATGAAAATTGGAGGGGACCTACGAATTCTCTGAACTAAGCCTTGCCACGTTTTTCGGTACAATCGATAAACATTTCTTATAATTATCGTTTTTCTACGATTTTTTTCAATTTTTAATGAGATATTTTCGTGATATTTGGCAAACGGCTCTTCCAGTCAAGATGAAACTTAATAAAAAACTTAAAAATCACTGAAATTATATATGTTATGATTTTAGAGACGTTTAAAGGAATATTTCTCATAGAAATCGTACTTTTAAGATTTTTCCCCCGATTTTAATACGAAATTTACGTGATATTTGGGCCGACTCTGACGTAATCGATGAAAAGAAATATTTTAAACTAGAAAGCTTCGCAAAAGCTTAATTTAGTCGCGTTAATGAATGAGCTTTTTTAAAGTTTTTAGTTTGCGTGGGACCACTTTAACTTTGCAAGTTCTTTTTGAATGCATTGTAGGTGATTGTTGTTAAGTTTCTATTGTTACATGTCAATCGTTATTATAAACCTCTACAAAATGTAGAGATTTTGTAGCAGCTCAAATAAGATTGCACTATTGTGTTTGTACAGACGATTCCTTCCTAATAGAATCAAAGCAGGCGATTAATAACGTCAACTGTATACAAACCTTGGAGAAAAATACATTTTTGAACCTAAAAGTGAGCCAAATGTTTTTTTCTAATGAATTTTATCCTAACTTATCTACACTTATCGCGCCTGATGATGTAGAGAAAAAAGATTTTCAGTCGGACCATTATTGGTAAATCTGTCAAAAAACGGATTTTATCATGCCAAATGTAAAGTGTTTGTCCTAGCATAAATCGGTTGATACCATCGTGTTGAGACGGTCAATCCCGTATCCATAAACACCTCGGACGTGGTGTGTGACACGGAACGGTTAAAAATAAGGTAGAACTAGGGCCAGTTTAAACCAGTTTTTACTATTTTCGAAAAAGTAATTTTTCACGATTCAACTTGTTCTTTAGATACTCCTTCAGTGCAACAGACGTTTGACAAATGTCGCCTCACCCGCACTAACTTGGCTCGGCCTGATCATCTTTCAATACCAGTTTAATTGAGTTTTATTATCTTCGACCAAAAATATAATTATAAACATGCGGTGATGTTGCCTCGAGACAAGGAAACAAAATAAACTTTACAACATATTTACTTTTCTTGCAAATACAAGGAATGAAGTAAAACAATGAAAGTTGTATGAAATAAACCTGGGTTTAGCCTAATGAGTAATACCCCCTTGACTCCCCGTGCCACGACGAGCGCAGTGTATCTGTATTCTACCTTTTACTTGTGGTAGCTGGAATATAACCCCTGACCGGTCCGTTGTCCGCCTCGCTGATGTTGGTGAGCGTGAGGCCGGGACTCTCCGCTCTCTGGTCCGCCCCGAGGGAGAGATGCCGGCCGGTGCTGTCAGCAACCCGGCTCCCTGGTAGAACCTTTAGCCCACCAGACTCGCTAGGCAGGTAGAACACGCAGTATTCCAGGGGCCCCCCCGCCTTCATCATGTACCTGCCCCCCGCCCGGAGGACCACCTGCTCTTCTGTGTTGCCCCGGGTGTTAGGGAGGGGGGCCCCTCCCTTAACGAGGGAAAAACCTTCCCATGCTTTTTGTCCTCAGATAAAAAGGGGTAAACACTGTCTATGTTCAACCCCACCCAAACCATGTCGGACCAGGAAACCTTCTCGTTGATATCAGAGTGAAAGTTTGAACACTTTTTGCTTGGTTTCCTTTCTGGCTCAAAAACAACAACAACAACAAAACTACAAAACAACAAAAAAACAACAACAAAACACACACAAAACAACAACAACAACAACAACAAAGGGGGGGGGGGGTCCCCTGTAGCATGTTTGTGTTTTGTGGGGGTATCTTCGCCAATAAGAGTTAGTCGGGCGAGGCGATAAAAGGAAAACATCTACTACACAAAACACAATCAGAAACGTAGGTGAACGGGGAAAAATTTTCTCTAAAACTATTAAAATGGTTCAAACCCCCCATTTTCACCAAATTCAAACCCTGTTCGTGTCACACCCCCCGCCCGAGGTGTTTTTAGAAGGGGAGACCTCTGAACACGAGGGAGTAAACCGTTTTGCTCTAGAACAAAAGCCCTAATTTGACATTGAAAAAAACCGGTTTTGACTAATCGAGCCTAGAAGAGAGCCAAAGCAATTTTTTAAATTTTTTTTAAAAATCATTTTCTCACATCACGACCGATGATCTTATAAAATTTATTCAATTTTTTCTGGACCCTTAAAGGTTCAAACGGGCAAAAAACCGGGTATTACCTGCCAAATCCAAGGGTTTGTCCCAGGCAAAATGGGTTTCCCCACCGTGTTCAGACGGCGATCCCGTATCTAAAACACCCACACGGGGTGTGGACACGTACGGTTGAAAATAAAATTTTTTCCAGGCTGGGTTTAACCTTTTTACCAGTTTGGGAAAATAAAATTTTAAATTTTTTAACTTGTGCTTCGAGAACCCGCAATGAAAATAAAAATGTTTTCCAAATAATTCTTAAAATCCCCCACTAACCTGTACTTTGGGGGAAGCTGGGACACGGTGCCCCGGGTTTGCCATACAAGACCCTCGACCCACAACATAAATTAAACCTTTTAGAAAAAAACAATTACCCCCCGGGTTTACTGACTCCCGATACTCTGTCTCTCTGTGACGTGGTGAGGTTTCTTGTATTTTACCGCTATTTGGGGTGGGTGGATGTCTCCTCCCGGGTTTGTACAGATCTAACTTGTGAAAAAAACTGTTTCAACTCACGTGAGCTAAAGGGCGGCCCCGGGGTAATTCCAGCCTCCGCCCTCGGTTCGGGGGCCGACAGGGGGCCCCTCCATACTTGAGTCCTTCACCTGTACGAGACCCCGCGCCCCAGCCCCCAGACCCGGGCCGCTGAGCTGTAGCCGTTTTGCTTCTGTCCCGGTTGGGGAGGGTTTTTTTGGGGACTGGGCCCCCGGCTCAGCTCCAGCCGGGCCCTGCCTTGGTTATTTTCCCCCCACCTGAAAACCCGACACCGGACGGGACCACGCCCCTGAGCAGTAAATGTAAGACGGGGGGTCCCAGTTTAAACGCACGTGGTCGGGGTGATGTTTAGGGTTTAAGGGCGCACACCTGGGACAAAAGGGTCAAGGTTGTGAGCCGAGTTTGTCCACCTAATTCCTTTTTTTATATTACATTCTAACAAAAAATTTATTAATAAATTATAATTAAAAAAAACACAAATCCAGAACTGACTTAACTGTGGGGTGTAAAAGACAAAAACAAAAGTTATAATGGAAGGTGACAAAATAGATAAAGGAACCATACCCAAAATTTTAAACACAAAGAACCAAGTACCAAAAAAATAAATTCCAAGTTTTCGACACAAAAGGTTTGTTGTGAAACCTCAAAGTTCTTTAAAAAAAACAATAGTAACATATTTTTGAAGTCAAATGTGTCAAGATGCGATCCTGGCGTCTAAAAAA
>JAMZAV010016575.1:0-11428 GCA_024449915.1 Sweltsa coloradensis | reverse complement strand
ATGAGCGTAGCGAGCCCGAAGATTCCATTTCACTACACTGGAGAAAAAATCCGGAATGTTTTTTTTTCCTTCTTTCTTTTTTTCTGTATTTTGTGTTTTTTGTCAGCACGATCCGGCTAACCGATACTCCGTTTGCGATGAAATTTATGGAGGCCTTGAAATCTCTGACTTAGAACTGCCACGTTTTTGAGCGCAATCAAAAAATTTTTTCTCAAGAAAATCGCAAATTTAACGATTTTTTTCGGATTTTTTGAAAATTATTTTACTTATAACACCTACATGCTTAATCCGATTTTTCATGATTTTTTCACAGAACCTTAATTTTATGAATTAAGATATCCGTGGTGAAATTTGAGCGCAATCGAAAAATTATTTTTCATGAATATTAATTTGTGGGTTTTTCTTTTTAAAGCAATTTTTTTACTTATAACACCTACATGCTTTATTTTATTGTAATACTTTTTTCACAGAACCTTAATTTAATAAATTTATATATTTGTGTGAAATTTGAGCGCAATCGAAATAATTATTTCTTATAAAAATCGCAATTTTTCGTTTTTTAAATTTTTTAAAATTTATACGATTAATTTTAAAAATTAAAAATTAAGTTTATTTTTATTTAATTTTATTTAATTAAAAAAAATCTTCAACTTAGTATAATTTTTTCACAGAACAACAAAAAATCCGCATAACACATGGCAGCTCAATGCATAAATTACGCTCATCCAAAAACGCGGCGGGATTTAAGCGTTTCCTAGAAATTTCAAACACGCACACACGCTCATGCTCATCCAACATTTTTTTCAATTGGAACTATTATCATCATGGACTACGGAATGCTGTAAAAATGTATAACATAAAGTACTATAATGTGTTTTATAAGGTTAGAATGAAAAGAAACAGGCATGCAGAAGGCCCAAGGTTCGATTTCCGTTAAAGTCAGTAGTTTTTTAACTTCTGATTTGGATTTTAAGTCCATCAGTTCGTGTCTTAGGAGTTTTGTAAACGGTGACTTTGGAGCCGTCCTAGCAAAGAAGCACATAGTTTAAAATTTAGAGTTGTTTTGAATCGGGGCCCTTTTTGATTCTGGCGTTGATTCGCGGGTGTTCGCACTGTCCATACCACTGATTGCTATATTTCCTAAAAAAAAAAGATCTTTTGTTGGTTATCGCTAACTCGTCGATTTCGTCGGGCCTACAGGGTTGGCTTGGTCGCTTTGATTTAAAGTCCTCCACTGAAAATCATTATATAACTGAGTGGATAGACTCTAAATACAATTATTTATTTATTTTTATTTATACTTTATTGTAAATGTATAGGGGCTATGTAAGTTAGTTAATGTTTTTTAAATGAATATGGGCGCGTCAACCGGGTAGGTCATATTGCGCGCCTGTTATTGTTTATAACGATGTAATTGTTTATTTTTTGGAGGAACACGGTAGAGTATTTGACAATTTGTCACAGAGAGGGCGGGCAAGACTTATGATGAAGAAAAAGAAGTGAAAGCGTGAAAATGAGTAATAAAGGGTTGAGAGTGGGTAGACTCTAAATACGAATGTTTTTTTTTGGATGAGATGAGCGAGCGAGCGTAGCGAGCGAAGCGAAGATTCCATTTCACTAAAACTGGAGAGAAAAATCCGGAATGTTTTTTTTTCTGTATTATTGTGTGTTTGTCGGCACGATTCCGGCTAAACCGATAGTCCAATTGCGATGAAATTTTATGGAGGCCTTTGAAATCTCTAACTTAGAACTGCCACGTTTTTGACGCAATGAAAAAATTATTTCTCATTAAAAATCGAAATTTTACGTTTTTTTTTCGTTTTTTTTGAAAATTCCTTCGACTTATAACCCTACATGCTTTATCCGATTTTAATGATTTTTTCACAAAACCATAATTTTAAAAATTTAAGATATTCGTGTGAAATTTGAGCGCAATCGAAAAATTTATTCTCATAAAATCGAAATTTCACGGGTTTTTTCTTTTTAAAACAATTCTTTGACTTTTAACACCTACATGCTTTAACCAATTGTAATAATTTTTTCACACAACCTTAAATTTATGAATTAATATATTCGTGTGAATTTGAGCGCAATCGAATAATTTTTTTTATGAAAATCGCAATTTTACGATTTTTTTTTCTTTTTTAAAATTACGTAATTAAAAAAATTAAAAATTAAAGTTTATTTTTTATTTTAAATTTTAAATTAATTTTAAAAAATCTTCAAACTTTTTAATGATTTTTTTCACAGAACAACAGAAAATCCGCATAAAAACATGGCAGCTCAATGCACCAATTACGCTCATCCAACAACGCGGCGGGGCTTCAGCGTTTTCCTAGTTAAACTAATAACGTAAATCTCACTATCTCTAGCTTGCAAACCCCTTTTGTATCATGTTGTTCAAAGGGCCCAGTGTTTTAAATAAGTAAATTTTATAAAAGATAAACCCCCAGAGGGCGGGGGACCACCCCAACCCCCCTTCCCAAAAATTTACTAGCCTCTCGAAACCCCCACCTTGTTGATGAGACTTTTACATTCCAGTGACCCCAGCAGGCCCCCGGGCGTAGAAGGGAAAGGGGGTGCGCAATGCAAAAAAACACCTCAGTAGCCCCTTGGGTAGCCCCGCAATTTCTTGGTACCCCCAGAGGGGTTTGTCCCAAATAATAGGGGAAAAGGAAAGGGGGAGAGAGAAAAGAGCCCCAAATATCGGTGTTTTTTTGAGGAAGAAGAAATTTGATATTTGTAATTTTTTTTATTTGCATAAAACAGTTAAAAAGTAAAACCGGGGAGTTTGGCCATGGGCCTAAGGGGTTTGATAAGGGGATTTTGAAAGAGGAAATTGGGGGTGGGTTTTCGCAAATGTCACTCAGAAAATTTTCAAAAAATGGGCCGGGCCCAATAGAGGGCCCCGTAGTTGCAAGTACGTCTGGGGCTGCACTTTTTAACGGGCAAAACCCCTCCGCGTTTAACGGGGGGCGGCGCCTTTGCGCCCCCGTCTACGGTCCCGAGGCCCCAAAAGCACTATTATTTTAAACATCGTTCGCGCCCTCGCTCCGGGACGAGTTAAAAACAGTAAACAGGGGTGCTAAAATCTGGGGTTTATTAAAGTAAATTTTATGATCAAAAAATTCCCAAAATTTTGGTTATTAAGTATGTGATGAAGGGAAAAAAAGTGTAAAATCTTACCGACTAAAAAGGGGGGAATCGAAACAGGGCCCGTAAGAAGTATAGGGTTATTCAAAACCGTGTTTTTAAGACCCAAAACATACTGAGGCATGATTGTTACATTTTTTAATCCCCTTTTTATTACAATTTATTATCCCGGGGGTTCCGTTTAAACTTTTCCGTTTTTTTGCGCTTAGTTTCGTAAATAATTTCCCCCTAATTTTTTAATATGGGGGAAAATTACTTTTTTAACCAAGGATGATTTTTAGCTAGCTGGGCAAACCCAAACCTCCTGATGAAACCCTTTCCTGACCTTTGGGATAAATGGTATATAAGAATGGGAAGGGGTTTAAATGGTTCTAAAGGAAAGTGCTGTTTTTTTTATTCATTTGCCCTTTTGAAATTTCCCAATCGATTAAAAACTGGGCCACTGTTCTTCTTTTAAAGTCCATACCCTAAAAGTACAGTATGTATAGGGGTTCAACAATGAAACCTACTTTGATTTATGTTTTCCAAATTTTTTTTGACTGAATTGAAGGGAAAAGGGATAAAAAAAGTAAAACTATTTCCCCGGGTTTTTTGGGGATTATAAACTTTGTTCTGTAGGGGGGGCCTAAAAAAAAACCTAAAAAAATTTAAATTTTTGTACAAACTTTTTCCATAAATTACCTTTACTTTAAAAATTCTTTTAAAAATATTTTTTCTTCAAACCTATCCCCAATAGCTGTCCCAAAAAGGAAACCCAAATTAAAATGAAAAGTATGCTAAAACAAGGACGGAAAGGGCCCAGGGATTTTAATTTAATAAAATTTGAAAAAAAAAATTTGTAAAAGGAGAAGGAACCCCAAATGTAATGTGTTTTTGAAATTTAAATGAAAGGGTTTAATGTTTTCTTTCGAAGTAAAATTTTTATGTTTGCTTACTTGCGTTTATTATATTTTATTTCTCGGGACATTTGAAAAAAAACCCCTTTTAAACTTTAAATTTTTTTAAATTCAAGAATGCAAAAATAAATTTTAAAGCAAACCTTTTCTCGCAATAAAATTTAAGTAACAAAAGTCCCCTCTTTAAATACGGGATGACATTGCTCCCTTCATGTTTTTTGTCAAATATTATTATTAACCCTTTTTATAATCACTTTAAAAAAAAAATTATGATTTTTTTAAATCATATATAACCTTTGTGAAAAATTTTTTAAGTAAAAACAAAAATTAAAGCTTTCGATTTCCCCCGTTTCCCCGGGGTGTGCCCGTTTTGCTGTAATGACCCAAAAGGGTTTCATGGGGCTCAAACCCAAGTCCTTTTTGGATTATAAAAAACACTGAAATTATTAGACAGGGGAATAAAACGCTCTGGGCATTTTTCCCCTTCGGCCTTGCATTGACGTACTAAAAAACATCCCCCGGAGTGGGTAGAAGTGCGAAAAAGGGTTGTATTTAAAATTATATTTTTAAAAGTTTTAAAATGACTCATCCCCCGGGCATTGGGCAATGTGTTTTTTGGATAATCAAAGGCGGCACCCGGGGAGGCGGCAGCCGGCGGGCGGCAAATGCATATTACACAAAACCCCCCCCCCTCTTTTGTGTCCTTTTTGGGGAAAAAATTTTTTCCAACCACAAATATTTCGACAGCCCTTCAGCTTTTCTGCATGCATTTGTCAAACCCCGAATGGTTGCTTGACCGAAAACCCTTTTAGAGGTGCTCTGCATAACGCGTGAGACTTTTTTTTGGGGAAAAAAAAACTTTTTTAAACCCTCCCCAAAGAAACCCTAGCTGAAATTTTTTCACCGGGAATTTTTGAGCCTTTAGGCGAATCCGGGGAGAAAGCCTATTTGGGGTTTTTTTTTTCTAGTGCAGTGCGTACAATGTTTTCACTCTTTTCCCTTAAACAATTCTGAAATTTGAAAAATACATTCTAAATGGTTTCCCGTGTCTCAAAAATTTTTAAGTTTTTTGAATCCGCCGGAGAGTAAAAAATCTGAAAATTTTATAAAAACCCCTTTGGGAGCCCAATTTTTTAATTTATTTTTCAGAAAAACCCACAATTGCACTTCTCAGGCTAAAAAAAAAATTATACAAACATGTCAATCGTTTGGGGGAAAATTTTTGTGGTGGTGTCTACGGGGGATCTACGGAAACCCCCGGGGCCATCGAAATAAGGGAAATGGGGTCATGTAGAATGAACAAAAAATAATTTTCAAAAACGACCCCTATCATTTTTTAAATATGCATTTAAAACCCAAACTACAATCACGGGCGGGGAAATTGGCCCCCCCTATCTCGAGCAAAAATTTAAATTTAAATGTTTTTTTTTTTTAAAATCCACACAAATATTAATTTCCCTTTAAAAAGAAAATCCCCCCTTTAAAAAAAAATACTAATAGTAGATGGTATAATACATTACCGTAAGACAAAGTTTTAGCATTGTTTTCCAACGAATAAAAATATATCAAACTCAAATAATTATATTTAGGGGATTTTAAAATAATTATAATATATTTTAAATATATATATATATATAAATTAATATATATAAAATTTAAAAAAAGGGCCCCCTAAAAAAAAAACCCCCCGGGGGTTTTTGCCCCCGGGCCTTAGCTGCCCGGGGGCTTTTGCTTTACCAGCTGAGCTATGCACCCCCAAATTTTTAAAAAAACTGTTTTCTTGGGTCTTTTTGTCCTTTAAACATGTACGGACAGTTTAATTTCCCGGGTTAAAACCCCTTTGGTGTAGTCACTTTTTAATTTTTTGTCAAAAGTATAACATAGAGTCAAAGTCCCCTATACTTATAAACCCAAGGTTTAAAAAATGGGAATACCCAACTCTGGGGTTTAAATGAGAGGGTTTTGTATTCTCTAGTTTTTTCAGTCCCTGTTTCTACAAATGTACAAAACAGCCCAAAAAGAATTGGGCAGTTTTTTAAATTGGTGGCGCTAGCTTTTTTGGGAAAGACAACCCCGGGGAAGCAAAGGGTTCCCCCCCCGGGGTTTCCAAACCCCCGGTTGTAGTCATTTTTTTTAATTTTTTTGTCTAAAGTAAATAACAGCGTCATAGTCGCCTACTATAAAGAAAGGTTTAAACATATATAAATAAAAACCATCGCCCCAAGTCAAATAATTAACCCCAAAACAAACAAAATGTCTTACTTTTAGGATTCTATAAAAAAAACACGCATGTGCCCAAATTTGTTTTTTTCAACAAAACCTACACCCCTACCCACACCCTTTTTAAATACTTTTTTTTCTTTGGGGAAGATCACCCCTTTTCAAAAGTATGAAAAACTAGCACAGAGTACGAAAAAAATTGAATGAAAAAAAACCAGATTTGCCATATTTGGGTTTATGACGGGATTGCGCCCGGTTTAAAAGGGTCACTGCATTTTCGAAACGAAAGGGAAGGGCCTTGCGGGTTTCCCGCTTGACACGGGAAATTTTACGACCCCGGGGTGTCACCGGCTAAGTTGTGAAAATTTTTCACACAAAAAAAGCAGTAGGCGTTGAGCAAATTATTTTTGGAAAAATCTTCAAATAAAGTAGTATGAAAGGCAGGTTAACTTTTTCCGATAAATGAGGAAAAAATTTTTAAATTTCCTTTTATTTTTTTTGGAACCAGATTGTTTTTTTAAATTTCTTTCGGCAAAAACTCGTTTTTCCTTTTTCCTTTCCCCAAAGGGGAGTTAGAGTTAGAGAATAAGAAATTTTTCATAACAGGGGTGCAAGTAAACCAAAGCAAATTTTTCCACTTTCGGCGCTTTGCTTTTGTTTGATGTCCAGAAATTATTTTTTAGTTGGCAAATTTATAAACGCTTTTTAGGGATGGAGTTTTTATCATAGACAAAATTTTAAAAAAAGGCCTCCAGGGGAATTAACCCCAAACCCCTCTGTGTCTGGGCAGTTTCTCTCAACCCCTTTTTTTTTAATTTTTCTTAACTTCAAAAAAAAAAGGTTTCCCGTGCCGTGGTTGAAAAAAAAAATTTATAATTTCATCTCCCAAAATTTAAATATTCAAGCAATGGCCAACAAAAAAAGCCCCCTTTTTACGACTTTTTTAATTTTAATTTGAAAAAGCCGGGGTTTTAAACCCCGGTGGTAACCCTTTTTTTAAAAACCATTTATATACAATTTTTAATTAAAATTGCCAAATAAAGTCGAAAAAATACTGTTTTTAGATTATTTTTATTATCACCCTGGAAAGGGGTTTTCCGCGTGCTTCAAACCCAAATTTTTGTTCCAAATTAAGATGAATAGGCCGTACCCAAAAAAGGGGGACTTTTTGGGCCTTAAAACCCCCCTTTCCCCCCCCCCCGCCCCCCCCCACTTCCCCCACAACTTAATATTAGAATGACACCTTTAAATGGGCGTACACTAAAAATTACTTCCCTTTCAATTCACGTGCAGTAAAACTTAAAAGACTCATGCAAAAAAATGTAAAAACGCCCCGTGGGGATGTATTAATAATTGTTTCATTCGGGTTGGGGTTTGGTGAAAAAATTTAAAACAAAATTTTTTTCCCGACTGGGGATCGAACTAAAAAACATATTGGCCCCTGAAAATTAAAAAAATTTGTATTTGGGTTTGTTTCCGGAAATCAAAAAATTGTCTGTAAGAGTGCTAAACATTGCCCCCAAACCCTTCATTCTATAGCGAAAGATCTATGATACTAAATTCAAATGGTGTCCTGCATTATTTTCCGGCAAAGTCATGAAACCAATCAGAACAATTTTTATTAAAAAAATTTTTTATGACCTGCCCCACTCAAAGGGGTTGAAAAAAGTTGTACGCTAGGTTTGCGCCAAATGGGGAGCCCAAAAAAAAAGGCCAAAAAAGGGGGCCCAAAACATGCTTTCGTACTTCCTTTGTACAGCGGAAAACCCCTTGTTCAAAAATTTTCGGGATTTTTGGGGGAATGCTATTTAAAGGGTGAAATATTTACACGGGTTTTTGCGTATTTTTTCCCAAAAAAGGTGCTTGGTTACCCCTTTAAAAAAAATTTTCGCGAAAAACAGGAAATTTGTTAAAATTTCCCCAAAAGTTAAAAAAATTTTATTAAAAAAACAAGGACAATTTGGAAAAAAGAAACTCAACACACTTTCTTTGGGGGGAACGTTTTTACTGAGTAGAAAAAAAAAAAATTTTTAAAGATATCCAATTTGTCTTTAGATCCCGGGGGAAGTACAAAAAACCACTCCCAACACCCCCGAAAAAACAGGGTCCCAGTAGAGCCTACTTTAAAAATTTAAGATTTAATAAATTTTTTTCCCAAACAACAGGGGGCCCCTGGACCCAGGGAGCTTTTTCGACGGGTTTTTTGACTATACAAATTAGGGTGCCAAATTTGGGAAAATATCCCATCGCTGGGGGTTAGGAAATTTCCCAAAAATTAAAATTAGCCCCCAACATACCCAATTTGGTTTTTGTTCAAGTCTTTCCCTAACAGAAGTTTTAAGTGGGCCCATAGGGCCTTTTTCCCACACTTCTTTTGTTTTTGGCTTTAATTTTTACACCCGGAGGGGTTCTGTCAACAGAAACCGAAAGCAAAACACATCCTTCGGGCCCCTCCCCCTCCCTTAGTCCTCCCCCCCCCCCCCTCCCTCTAGTTCCGGGGGTCCCACGTCTGGGGGCGGAAAAACACCCTCGGGGCAGAGACGGGAAAAAATTTGGGGGGAAAAGTACGATACCCAGGAGGCAAACTGAACTTGTCGTGGGGTTTCTCTCTCTTTTCACTCTCGCCCTTCAGAGTCGGAAATCAAATTCAACGAAGGAACCGCCCCCCCCTTTCCACACCCTCCTTTTTAGGGGGATTATTTACAAAAATACGGGGGGGGGAAAAGAGACCCCGGGTTTAAACTAGGGCGCGACAACATCACAGGGAAGCGACGAACTCAATCACGACGTGCGAAATACGATGTGATTGATACTGGAGGTGGAGCAGAGTTCATCTATTTATATAAACTAGTACGATAAAAAAAAACTGAACGATACAACGGAATGAAGCTTTTATCAGATAATTTACGTCCAATGCTAAGTGTAATCAATCAGGCCCACACGTCAAATAAATCATTGGACTAATAAGATGTAAGATAGTAAACAGTGACTTTCTATAGGCCAACCAGACGAGTATGAAAGGGGGGGGGTCCTCTCCCCCCACTTTTTTTCCGGTGATCCCTTCACACCAGAATGATTAACATTTAACACTACCGGCTCGGCGGCTAAAATGAAAAATAAGTACAGGCTTTGAATTCCTTGGACGTGCCGAATTGTGCTTGGCTATAATAATGGAAGGATACCCGAAAGCAAATCAAAAAGCTCATCAGCTCGTCCATTCCCGCATCCCTCCCCCCCCCCCCCGCCCACCCACCCCCCCAATCCGGACCACTCGAAAAAGAGTTCCAGTTCCTACGCGATAAGGACGCCGGTCAGAAGCGAGCTACGAGGGCGTGGGTTCGAATCCCGCATAAAGCGATTGGTTGTAATTGTCCTGTCAAATATTCATCTAAAAAGATAGGGACGCCTGAATAACGCCGAATGGAACAACGCCGAATCGATCGTGTGTAGTGTACTTGCCAATTTTCCTCCTAACCTTTCTTTTCCAACACAAAAGAGTAGCGTATCGATTCGGCGTTGTTCCATTCGGCGTTATTCAGCGCCCCAAAAGATAATGAAGGCTACAAAAATATACTAAAAAAAATCTGATCTGAGTACAAATGACCATCGACGGACTTGTCGCGTGTAGTCGAAAAATAGACCTCATCCTAGAAACTGAGGTTTATACCGTGCTGTATTAATTAATTATATGTGTTTGTTTAATTCAAATATCTAAACGTTTTTGAAATATTTAAACGTGGTCTGAATTCATTTTTTGGACGAAATTCTACGATAAAAACTGACTGTTACGGATAAAGCTTATAAAATATTTTGATAATATTATATTAAAAAATATAAAATTTTGTATTTCAGTCAGTTTTGACTAGACACTAGGGAAAAAAACACATTTTATAACTAAAAACTACACATTTTGAACCAAGTTATGAAATATTTGCAAATAAAAAAAATTTTTGCTGAATAAATTATTTTCCACAATAGATTTCAAATGGGCGAAGGCAGGTAGAAAAAAACCAGTTCGCTCCCCAAGTTCGGGCACGCAAAAAAGGGGGAAAAGGGAAAAAAAAGCAGACAAAGCGGGACGACCGATCCGGTCTCGTCGCCCATGGTCACTTTTACCTCAAAAGGTGGGAAAACTTAGATTTTTTGGTAAAAATCGTAAACCTGTCCCAACGGGGCTCGAACCCAGATAAACCCGTCACGTCGCGTCCGCCACAACCTGGCCGCCCGGGGCATTCAGAGGAACGGCTTATGAATATAAATCATACACACACTGACACTGACACAAGTACATATAAAACGATTATGGAGGTGTTGTACCAGTAGGCTACCAAAAATCATATGTTGCGAAGCATGTCCTTACTAATTATAATATACGTGTTGTTGTCATAGGATAGGCCTGTCAACAATGCGTACAAATGAAGTACTAGCTATTAGGCGTCCACACTAAGAAAGCAGTGCGCTGCGACGGCAATCAGCGATCGATTTAAGGAGCCTGCTGAATGGCTACAATGTACCAGTAAAGCGCCGCAATCCTTTCTTAGGTGAGGCCTATAACAAGTTTATCCAACTTGGCCTTCATTACAGGTGCGCCTTCGGCCTTACATTGCCGGAGATAGAAACAAAACGGTGGCGTTTCGTGTGAACAATGGCGAACAATGGAGTACCTGAAGTAAAACACAGAGATGCAGAAGACAATGTTTCACGCGTCTTCGAGCGGCAAGATCGGACATTGAGATCCAAAGATCCATGCCTCGGGTGGGGTGGACTCGCACCAACGACCCTATGCTCGGGCCACTATACTATTTGTGGGCGTAATTAAAACCACGCGAAATAACCGCGTGTTATCGTATCTCAAGAACGGTGCAAGAATAAGATATCGAACTTTATCATGAAATAATAAAATACACAAATAAAATAATCGGTAATAAGGTATTAAAATCAAATTTGCATTTAATTAATTTTCAATTTAGCTCGGGCCAACTTTTTTTACAAAATGTACATTTAAAAATTCGCTCGATAGGCATCTAGCTGTATTCACATACACATTTTTCTACCTCCAATTTTAACCCCATAATTTTGTTTTTTTTTCCTTTTTCGATATTTAGCAGCATTCTTGAGATGGACGAAAACCTGTAATTTTGCGTTTTTTTAGTTTTATG
>JAMZAV010016574.1:0-10910 GCA_024449915.1 Sweltsa coloradensis | reverse complement strand
ATAGAAATAATGATCATTGCATAGACAAACAAACATCATTGAATTATTTGGTTTTCCTCTCATTAGTGATGGGTCGTACACTCAATACAAAACTTATGTGATGTAAAACATCTTATACTGACGGACGAACGTCATTTTACGCCAGCTCGTGAATTGTGATATTTGATCTCAGTGCGACCTTGGGCAATGTGTGAGCGCATCTCGCGTCCTCTCAAACCTTTCTGCAGTACAAACAGATCCCACTGCCTCGTCGTAAATATACGGCTCGCTATTGGAGGAACAAATTTAAAATATTTTGAGCGGAACTTCTGAGGCCCTCCTCCAACACGTCTCTCCCGCAATCCCCTCACCCATGTCCGTTTCATCTCCAAGATTATGCTTAACGCCTGTGACACCTTAAGGAAAACTGCCGCGGGCGAAGACAAGCTCCACAATGAAATGTTCATCCACCTGACTGACCAATCTCTTGAGATTATTCTGCTCCTCCTAAATTCGTTATGGTTATCTGACGGATTTCCTGACGTTTGGCGTAGGGCTATTCTTATTCCGCTTTTGAAACCAGGTTAAGACAAAACCTTACCCGGCTCTTATCGACCCATATCTCTAACTAGTTGCTTCTGCAAATTGTTTGAGAAAATGGTCAATAAGCGCCTGATGCGGCTTTTGGAGGCGCGAATAATCTTTGCCGTTGAAGCGCCCTAAAACTACTAATACTAATACTAATACTTGGAATCTCGTGGCTTGCTTACTAATGTTCAGTGTGGATTTCGCCAGCGACGGAGTTCAATCGACCACCTCGTGCGTTTGGAAACCTTCATTCAAGAAAGTTATGTGGCTAAACAGCACGTAATAGGTGTACTCTTTGACATAGAGAAAGCATATGACACAACGTGGCGTTATGCCATATTACAACAACTTCACGAGTGGGATTTTAAAGGTCACTTGCCCAGGCTCATACAGAACTTTCTTCATGATAGAACATTTAAAGTACGGATAAATAACATTTTATCAGACCCATATGAACTGCAAACGGGAGTTGCTCAAGGATCTGTCCTTTCGGTTCCCCTGTTTGCAGTCGCAATTAACAGTGTCACCTCGTGCATACCTAAGTCCATCATGTCCTACTTATTCGTCGACGACTTGGGGATTTTCTATAGGTCGGTCAACATTTCCGTTGCCGAACGACATCTACAGATTGCATTGAACATCATCGGTGATTGGGCCCGAGCACGTGGCACAAAATTTTCTGCCGATTAAACACAATGCATTCACTTTTGTCGCAGTCGGAATATGCACGTAGATCCACGTCTTACACCTTAACGGTGTGCAACTTTGAATTTAAAACACACGTTCGCGTTCTTGGCTTGGAGTTTGATATTAAACTAAATTGGAGATACCACGTCACAGAATTGCGCAAACGATGTATGTTGAAATTAAACATCCTTAAAGTTCTTAGTAACACTTCATGGGGTGCGGACAGGACATGTATTTTGCAAATATATGGCTCACTGGTTAGGTCCGTAATGGACTATGCCTGTTGGGTCTACTCGTCGGCCCGTGATTCCTTCTTGAAACTTCTCGATACTGTCCACCACAGTGGTCTCCGGCTGGCGCTGGGTGCATTTCGGACGAGCCCCGTCCTCAACCTGTATGCTGAGGCAGGAATGACCTCCCTCGCAGAAAGACGGAACTACTTGTTGGGCAGATACGTATTGAAGATCCGGGCAATGCGTAACCACCCATCTCATGACGCTCTTTTTGATGAGAGATTTGTCCGTCACTTCGATACCAAACCTTTGGCGACCCTTACTGTCGGATTACGTTGTAGACATCTTTTTAGAATTTTAAATTTTGATGTACCCAATCTATTGAGTTTCGTTTTGAGCCAAAACCCTCCATGGCTACTTTCGGAACCTCAAATTTGTTTCGACCTTTGCCGATATAATAAGTCCACAACATCAGATGTAATTTTCAAAACAAGTTTTCAAGCTATTTGTCACGAATACCGTACCTTTAAATTCATTTTCACTGATGGATCTAAAACCGGCTCGAAGGTTGGTTTCGCTTACTATTGTGGCGGCAGTAGTGTTGGTTTCAGACTTCATGACATGTGTTCTGTTTTTACTGCTGAAATGTATGCCATACGAGAAGCTTTGAAATATATTATGAAACAAAGATGTGGAAGCTTCATGGTATGTTCAGATAGTTTAAGTGCACTTCAGGCACTCCACGTCATGTTCTCTACTCACCATTTAGTAATTGGACATTCAGTTTCTTCATGGAGAAACTTCATGCGAGGGCTACAAAATTATGTTCTGCTGGGTCCCTGGTCATGTAGGTTCTCTGGCAACGAGGTGGCTGACTTGGCAGCCAAGGCTGCAACGCAAAAAGGATCAACTGATTTTGACCTCGTACCTGTTCCTGATGTCCACAGTGGGTTCAAGAACCATATGTTGAAATTAGGTCAGGATTGTTGGAATGCTTTGCAGAATAATAAACTGCGTCGTGTGATGCCCTGTCTTTCACTGAAAGTACGACCACCTTCTTCCATACTTTCTCGTCGTGAGGAGGTTGTATTGGCGCGAGTACGAATAGGGCACACCCACCTCACCCATGGCCTATCTTTTTACCAGAGATAAGATTGCTCCGATTTGCGACACGTGTGATGTGTTGCTATCCGTTCATCATTAGTTGACTGACTGCTCTAAGTATGATGGTTTGAGACTCCAATTGAATTTAAATCTATCATATGAAGAACTTTTGTCTTATGAAAACAGTGAAAAACTTATCAGATTTCTAAACCTTAGCAATCTGATCGACAAACTATGACAGTTCATTAAAAAAAAAATCCATGAAGCATGTTGACTTGCTATTCATTATGACGACGTTGGCAACGGTTTCCTGATAACGATTATGATTATGATTTGGTAATTTGGCATTTTCTACAAATGACAACCTTAGCATGTATACCTTTTCCCGATTTGGCTGTCTACAAATATATCGACCTTGGCAATTCTTTTCATGACAATGAATTGAAAAACACATTCAACCTTATTAACCGTATTTTACATTTAAACATAGTTAACTAAATATCTTGGAGACGCGAATAATCTTTGCCGTTGAAGCGCCCTAAAACAACTAATACTAATTTACCGGGACTGAAGGAACTACTGTGATAATACATCTACGATTTATGGGATCGGTTGGCAGACTCAACTCAAAGAAAAGATGCCGGGACTTGTATTTCGGGAATGTGATATGCCTACACACTGTAGCGGGCCGTCTGGTCCCCCTCTCCTATCCATATTTTTTTTTTCGAAATTACAATATAATGATTCACGTAATTAAAAAGTGATTGAATACTAATTAAGCAATCAAAGTCAGCCAAGTGCTATATCTAGTAAAACTGCTCTAAATGATCAATACAAGTATTAAATTTCATCACCGCCTAAGAGCCTAGGGCTTGTAAAAGGGCATAAGTTTTTCATGTGACAAGGCTCCCATGTTAAATATGGGCTAGTCTTCCTCGGGAACCCGTGCAAGTTGGAGACATCGTCTAGGGTGGTCTAAGGGCCAAGCCTAGGGGGCATGTTTCGCCGGACGATGTTTCTAAGTTGGCACTGTGTTCTGCACGTAGCCTTGAGCTACATCGCTTTTGGGTATTTTCCATCAGATACTATTTGAAATTGTATGTAAGACGGACCGGTATTGGGCGAGAGGGTCGCGTCTTGGATCTGACGACCAATAGGGGTTGCTGTCACCCGGTGTGGTAGGTGGCAACGCTGTGGGTGGTAAAGATGCGAAGGCTCAAGTGAAGCGTTGGTCGGAGAGCCAGTAGTGCATCCTGAGTCGCGTTCGAGTGAGCCGCTTGCGACAAGTGCCGGGGGAAATCTAAGTGGCCCCCGAAAAGTCAAAGTGAAACTCGTCTTTACAACTTGCGAACTCTATTTCTGTAATGGCAGCAAAGGAAGTAGACCGGTGGGCATGGGAAAGTAAACCCATTCGGGGCCAAAGAAAGGCAAATTTTTGGATCTTTCCCTTTTCTTACCTAAAAAAAACCTGTGGGGGCCGGGAGCCCAACCCAGGGCGCCATTTGGCATCCCACCCCCCCCCCAAAGACGAAAGGCAAACTCCAGGGAAAAACTTTTTTCCTCTCACTAAAACCCTATTAACCCCAATTTTTCCTCGTAATCCCCAATGTCTTTTAAATTTTAGCATATCCTGTCACCTCCTTGACCATGAAAATTTGGGTTTCAATCCTACGACCCACTAACACGGGGGGGGTTAGAAAAAGGTGATCATAACCGCCCGTCCTTTGCGAAACCCAGATTTTCGGGGACAAGCAGCTTGGGGGCTCCCCAAAACCCCACTTTAAATCTTTTTTTGATCATACTTTCGAGAAGCTTAAAACGGGCAGCCGTGAAGAAAAATTGGTCTATAGTTAAAAGTTGGGGCTTTGTCTTTGCCTGGTTTCAGGTAGGGATTCCCATGGTTTTCCCCCAGGGGGTTGGGGAAAATACCTCCTCTACCCAAATGGGGTTTTAGCGTTTTTAGGATGAATTGTTTGAGTTTTTGGGGGAAAAAGGCGTTTAAATTCATTCGTTTGTGAAGTCTTTAGGACCAGGGCAGAGTTCTTGAGGCCATTTACTGCGGTTTAAAAATTCCCATAGGGAAAAGGACTGGTTGAGGGTTTTTAACATTAAACAGAATGTTTGATTGTTTGGATATTGCTTAACTTCTCATTTTTAAGCAATTTGGGCAAATTTCGAGACGAAAGGGACGGACGGAAGGGAGGGACGCGGGGGACGGGGGGCCCAGGCAGGTGCTGGCAGAACCGGGCCACAAGGGGGGGGGGGGGGGGGGCGGGGGTTCCCCCCGCGTGGGGTTTGTCTCTGTCTGTGTCATCATCCTTTCCGGGGTTGTCATTCTCGCCGTCGGGGGGGGTTGAAAAAGGGGAAAGGGGGGAAAAAGTTCCACCCGACGACCAAAAACTCCCCCATTGTTTCGGGGAAAGGAAAAACCCCCTAATCCCGGGCCAAACCAGAGAAGGTTCGATTTAGACTTTGAGGGCCCAAAAGAATGATAAAATGAGAACGAGGAAACAGAAAAAGACTTGAAAAAAGAAATACTTTACAGCAGCAACGAAGCAACCCCCATTTTACCGTGGAGGCCCAATAAAACCCGAGCGTAGAAAGCGGACAAACCACGTCCGCCTGGCTAAAAACAACAGCCCGCCCTGCAAGGTTTTCTGCCGTCAAAAGGGGGCGGGGGCGGCGAGGGGCATATCCCAAGCAAACTAAAGGTGCATTGAAATTTTTATAAAAAGGTTGATGAAAAGTGGGTTTCATGTACTTTTTTGGGGTTTTTAATTTTAAAAAGGTTTTCAGGGAAAATATGAAGATATGTAGTTTAGGTCATCGTGACGGGCTCATAAAGGGGTTTCAGATATCACCCTTTTCAGGGTTCTTTCTTTTTCTATGGCTAACTGAAAAAAGGGGCATTTTTCCTCAAAACAGTATCGAGACGCAAATTTGAGTGTAGAAACCTTTTTAGAATAAAGAGGTGAAAAGGACCAAAAACAAATGTTTTTACAAATTGGGTTTTAAAACCTGGGAGGGGCTGTTTATTGGAAAAAAAAGAACAATAATCTGCAGTTTGAATCGTCCCCCAGAAATGTATTAGCCCATAGGGATGCATACAGTATTCCCCTTAACTATTGTTTGGGCCCCTCAAAATTATTAAAAGCCCACCAGCCCCAGTTGGGTTATTTTTAAGACGTCCGACACCCAGGGCCCGGGTAGATGGCGGCCCAAAAAGGGGGGCGGGTCCCCCCCCGGCCCAGGTCAAAGGATGGGTTCGTGAGACTCAGCACATGAACTCCAAAAAATTTGTTTTATTTAAAAATCCTCTTCAGTAAAATTTTAAAATAAATTTTATAAATTAAAAAAAAATAAATCTATACAACGACAAAAAACAGCACAGAAACCAGCCCACCCAAAGTGTGTTTGCCCTAATCTCGCACCAAAAAGGAAGCAAAACACCGACCAAACAAAACTGAAATCAACCCCAAAAGCTTTACGGGGTAGCAACAAAAAACCCTTTCCCAAACTCGACAGAACAGACATTCTCTTAAAAATAAAAAGACATCTAAAGAACACTTTAGCAGAAACAAAAGCCCAAAGCCATGTGTGTTTTAAATTTCCCAACAAAAAACGGAACTAAGAGGGGAAAAAACCAAAAGCACAAAAAACTGTGTCAAAACCTTTTCTCACATTGAACAGAACCCCAGCACTTTCCCGAACATCAACTCCTCAGGCTGCACGGACGGAACAGACGGAGCACAACACTGAGCAGAACAGAATAAAGAGAGAACTAAACCTTCCAGTCCTGGACAGAACAAACAACCTCCTGAAGAAAGCAAACATTAAACAAAATGATGGAAGAGAACGAGGATACAGCAAAGACTTGGAACAGCAACACATACAGCAGCAACAGAAGCTAACTCTGTGTTATGTGGAGGCCCAATGAGACTAAAACGAAGAGCGTGGACAAAACACGTCCGCCTGGGATAAGAACAACAAGCCGACTGCGAGGTGAGGCTCACCGCTGTGTGTGTGTGTACAGGTAGTAGTCAAAAGGTGCGGGGCAGCGAGGTCATATCGAAGCTCCACGCAACGTGCAATGTTTTTCAAATTGTGTTGATGACAGTGGCGCATGTGCTTTTAGGTGTGTAATTAATTGGTTGTGAGTAATATATGAAGATATGTAGTGAGGCTTATCGTGACGACACTTTATTGTCGCAAATATCACATTTTCAGGGATTTTTATTAAACTATGGACTAACTGTAACATGGTGCATTTCACTTCAAAAACAATACTTACTAATAGATACAGTGGCCATGCAACCGATCACCAGCTGGCATTGCCTTGTCTGTATTGCTGTATGAATATGTTCATAAGTCAGCCATTGTTATGGAGACGCAACTTCTTTCAAAATATTTCAGAATCTCACAGATAACAATGCCACATGAGCTTTTAGAGGTGTAAATTATTGTGATCGAGGGATATTTGTATGTGTAGCATAGTTTATCGACGCGATACAATATAGCCGCGATTTTGCGTTAAGCATTGGTTTGACTATTTTTATGGATGAATCATCTATAACACGGAGCATTTAATGTCAAAACGCTTGTTTCAAGACCAGAGACGAAGAGAGAACAACATGGGAAGGCTGGCTGTTTTCCCACACAGAATAGAACCTAATACGTTAATCGCTCGGGCTTCACAGAGCACAGCACTGAGACAACGAACGCAGAATAAGAGAGAACCAAACACTTCCACGGCCTGTACTATAGGGGGAAAACATACTGTATGACTCGTATGCCCATGGGACATGCCTTGTCCCTATACTTGATGCAAAGAGAAGCTACCACAGTATTAAATTCCTTAGCAGTGGAACTGAACATCTTTACGATCGGCTATTTAGATGATTGGACCCAGAGCGCCTACACAGAGCAGTATGCCTAATAAGACGAATGGGCTTTGTAATCAACTCGAAACCGCTAGTTGTACTACCTTACCGACTACTGCAGCGGCCACCGTCGACACCACCCAACATGTTTATAGGCGACTTACTCTCACAGTGCGGTGTGACAAGTCATACCCAAGCAGTAACGGATGTCACTGGTTTGACAGTGAAAATGTGGCAACTTGTACCTTAATGGCAAACTGGTCGAGACTGTAAGTAAAGTGACAGCAAGGACAAGCCTAATCAATTTCCATAATCACTTTTATGCACATTATGATCTTTATGTTAAATTGTTTCAGCTTCAAACTGGACACGGGGCTGTTGAGGTGTGAGCTAAATAAGTGTTGGGGTGGATATTGTTTAGATAGGAGATAGAAGATATGATAGAAAATAATATTATACAACTGTTTTATGAACAAACCCAAATCACAACTAAATCGAATACCGAATATTCGACTTGCAAACTCGACTTGCAGACCTACCAGCAAACACAACTCATCTACTGCAGCCTGCTGATGTAGGAATATTTGGCGCTGTGAAGGCAAGATGGCCTGAAGCATTGCAGAAACATAAAATTGAAACCCATGGTGAGGCAGTGACCAAGAGCTCCTTTGCCCAAGATTCTGAAACCTGTTTAGGGCGACGTTTTTCCGGGGCCTGGAAAAAAAAGTCAAAAATGCATTTGAAGGTCGGAAATATTTCCCTTTTTGCAAACGCTGTAGATAAAGAAAGCATTGCAGACAGGCGAAGGGAGATAGGCTGTCTGTAGCGACACAAAAAAGGGAAACAGGGATCACCTCGAAGCTTGGTGTCACCCGTGACCCAGACGAGTTCAGGGACCATCAACGAAATGGCCAGCGGTGTTTTATGGTGAAGAGCCGGCAAAAAAAAAATATTACTCCCGACTTTTGCTACTGAAAAACCCAAAATCGTGCCAAAAGAAAGGCCCCTTTGGGAAAATGTGTTTAAGTTGTTGAAGCCGACGAAGATAGCCAATGGATAGAACGGGATCCGGCAAACGACATTTATGTGGAGGAGTTCGAAGACCTAGACGTAGTACCGGTACATACCACTAGTGCCCGTAATGATCTGGATAGTTTTGTAGACCATTTAATCGAAGAAGATCAAGCTTACTTTGCCACAAGTCCGATCACACGTCGAACAATTCTCTGTGGGATGAGTTCACCGTTAACGGCAACTACTACCTGGTCTTCAACCTGGACACTAGTGTTGATCCGGGAATCGTGGATGTAGAACGGTCTGCATCTCCTACGCCGCCATCGTCTGGCTCAACACCAGCCATACCACCTCATCAACACCTCCGCCCAGATTGTGAGCACCGCCATCACCCGGATCTGTTTCCCACTCACTTTCAAAATGTTTGGCCATGCCATCTCAGAAGGCATCCACTCGACGAAAGAGGACATATGTCAAGCCGATTTATGCAGTATCCTCCGTCGATTACCGGACTGACATGGAGGAACGGGCAAAAAATCAAAGAAGAAACTTCAAAACAAAAGCAAAAGGAAGTGTCTATCAAAGAAAAAACAGAACAAAGACGATGACTGGATTTGTATTTACTGCCAGGCATCTTTTTATGCCGAAGATGAAGTTAGTTAGTTAGTTGGGGTTTTAGGGCACAAAACAGTAAAGTTATCAGTGCCCACCTTTCTTTGAGGATACCCAACATAGGCAAGATTTTTAACTAAAAACACAAAAAACATTGTGGGAGTACATTCAAACTTTTTTTTTAAGGATATGATTTTACCATCCAACAAATATTAAACCGCTGGAAGACCCTAGAACAAGGATTTAAGAAGAAAGGCAAAAAAAATAAACTGAGCGGCTGGGCAAGAGCTAGGTGCTCATAAGAGCAAGAAAGATTTTTTAGTGGCAGCAAATGCGCGTGTAGTGGAAAACGGGGAAGTTGTCAGTATATGTCTGTGATCATTTATCTAGCTATACACAATGATGCACTAAGAGAAGATCATAACGACCTTCTCGAACGAGTCCTCAAATTACCCAAGCCTGTGGGGTTGGTGTTAAGAAAGTGTTAGGTGTTGTTCAGTGTGGATGAGTGCCTGGACACATAAAGGGGGTGAACGGTTTCTGTGCTGGGGCGCTAATCAAGACGATGGACTGAGTTGTGATATGTGAATAATGATGGATAGACCCGTACTTACAGATTACAAGTACAATGTCCACACGCTACTCCAAATTCAAAAGAGTGCACAAGACAAGGGCACAAGGGCCTTGCCTTGAAATGTTATGTTCTCTCGGTAGTTAGTGTTGTTTTAGGTCACTCAACAGTAGAGTTATCAGTGCCCATGTGTTGTTGTTGTTGTTGTCACATTTATAATGATTATTTAATTGTGTGAAACAGCTTTACATTGTGCAAGAAATTAAAAACATTATCAAGTGTTTTGGAATCTTCTTATAAAATTTCTTTGAGTTTAGATTTAAATTCAGCCTTTTTTCCTTCTATTGTACTTTGTACAGAATAATAAAACATGTTTAATATTTAGGACTACGCCACACACATCACATCATCGCCTTTTAAAAGATATCCATGGGTGAGATATGTGTGACCAATTCTCAGACGTCTCAGAACAACTTCTTCACGACAAGAAGAGCGGCATGAAGAAATTCAGGTTGCTACATTATTCTTGATTACACAATAATACAATAACTTTAGTGAATGTTAGACGGTCGAAGAGAGTTCTTCCACGTAGTGACCGGTGCCCATTAAGGGGGCTCTCATGCACATTTCCCTTCCGCCTTCTTTCATTAATCACAAATCCATTCTCACCTTTTAATCTTTTTCATCTTATTCTTATCATCAGTGCTGGCCCCCTTAGTGATCCAAACGCTCTCCGCCGTGTTTGCCGTGCGGGGCGACCCGTGTCGGTGGAAAGGGGGATCCTGGCTGCTGAGAGAAGTGCAAAACCCGAGGGTTGTAGGACCAACACGCAGCTTTGGCCCCTGCTTCATCTAGACGGGTGGTACAGGTTTAGCCCGACCTGTATCAATCGGCAAGTGTCGACATTTGTTGCACACATTGGGTTAGCTTTAATTGCTATATCAATTGCGTATCCCAGGCGCCGTTTTCGACGTCCCATTTGAGGCTCCATGGAGGGTGGGGAGCGCAGTAGGGCGAAGCAAAATAACTTCTATGGTAATAAAAATTTATCTAAAGGAATTAACTCTAAAAAGCGCAAAGAAGCATCATCAGATGAGGAAGTGCAGGTGGATGACAACCATAGTATGTTTGTCACGCCCCTGTACCTTGTAGTCAAATCATCAGGGAGAACATTTTCTAAAGTGAATCCCTTGTTTATTGAAAAGACTCTAGAAGACATGTTGGGGGCTTTTTGCCCCTTTT
>JAMZAV010016573.1:0-10774 GCA_024449915.1 Sweltsa coloradensis | reverse complement strand
CAAGAATTTGGTTAAATTAACGGCAAACATTAGATTTTCAATTAAAAAAAACATAAAAATTCAACCCCTGGAATAATGTTTGGGGGGATGCTAAAGCCTCAAACTAGATTTCCAAATCGAAGGCATAGCGAGGCATGCTCGCGATGGCATTGGATCCGAGATTTACGGATGTACTAATTAAAACCCATGAGAAACTTTGGTTACAGCACAGAAAACACAAGATATCTTTGTTCTCTCTCAAGACGACTCTAAAGTCAACATCGAAGAGGGTGCCCCAGTGGCAGCAGCATCAGCATCATTTGGGACTGTTTCGACACGATCTCTGGCCCCGGAGGACGAAGCGATGGCATTACTGTGTACACGAGATAAATATGTACTTCAAGAAAAATCCCCAAGAGCAGAAGAAAGACATCTTGAGATGGGTTACATCACGCGAAGTTTCTGATAATGCATTCACCCAACTTACAAGTAAAACTCTGCGATCTGAAAGACACTCTTCCAGATTCCATTATGGATGAAATGTTCATTACATTGTGTAAAAAGTTATTTTCAACCAAGGCTTGGTTTAAGTTAAATAATATGTTCAAACAAAAGAAGCATAGTAAGCATGGCATTGCCCAAGCTTGTGCGGAGATACTGAGCAAAGATTCAGTTGCGTTTTGATTACTGCTTGCTGTGGTATGATTTGTCATGTATGAGCTTACTAAAGCCTCCTAAAGGCAATTTTTGGATGTGTAGGATGTGCCAACGTGCCTAGGCTTGCTGTTGGCAGAGATACGGGGCGAAAAACGATAGCGATTGTGATATCATGCATACCTATATTACAGTATAGTAGCCAACATATTGAATTAGGTGACCTTATAACAATTGTGATAAAACATGAGTAGGCAAGGCCTACTTTACAGTAGTCTACTTTATAAATTTTTATAGCATTGCCAGTCTTATGCATAGGTACGGTAGGCCTGATAAACATGAACACTATGTTGCTTCCCTTAGTTTTGTATATGTCGTCGTCGGGGAAACCCCTTCCCTTTGACTACCTCCCCGACGGGGCGACAAAGACAACACGGACGGATGATTACACAGACGGAGACGACCCACGACGTGGGAGAACCCCTGCCCCCCCCATATGCTTGTGGCTGGTTCTGACCAGCACAGGCCTGTCCACCTCTTGTCCCCCGCGTCATCCCTTACTCCCTCCCTCCGTCTCAATTAGCCAAGTTGCATAAATATGAGACGTAAAGCAATATCCAATCCAAATTAGTTTTGTATAATACTAGGAAAACGCTTAAGTCCCGCCGCGTTGTTGGATGAGCGTAATTGGTGCATTGAGCTGCCATGTGTTTGCGGATTTTCTGTTTTTTCGTGAAAAACCATTAGTCCTACTTAGTTGAAGATTTTTTTAAAATTAAATTAAATTATATAAAAATTCGACTACAATTTTAAATTTTTTTAATTAATCGTAATTTTAAAAAAGGAAAAATTCGTAATATTGAAATTTTCAAAAGAAATAATTATTTGATTGCGCACAAATTTTTCACAGATATATTAATTCATAAAATTCAGGTTCTGTGAAAAAATCATTACAATAGGATAATAATCCTGTCAAATAAGAATTTTTGGAGGAAAAAATTGCGATGTCGCTGAATTTTTTGCAGAGACCTTTCTTAAATGATACTTTCAACATACTAAAACTCCCCTACAATCGGACTGGAGCTTCGGCCGCCATATTGGAAAATGGCAGCCAAACGGTGTTTGTTATCGAATATCTCCAAATTGGTTTGAGCAAACCACACCACCACTGGTTGGCAGGTATGAATTTACCAGGCTAACTCTATTAGTGTGTATTTAGGCTGAGTAGCTTCTGGGAGTGCTTGACTCAGGCTTGAGATAGAATGGAGGGCACCCACACAGCGCATTGTAAGAGGTGCGGTAAATGTTCAAGTCAAGGGGATTTAATGCACTAATTGTGCATTTTGGTTTCCCCCAGGGCGTGTGGGCATAAACTATGAAAAAAATAAGGAGTTACAAAGGATATATTTTCTAAACATTTAAATCCTTTTAAAAATGTTTTTGATCTGCCACCACTATCTCGTTTCATACAATTTTCCAAAATTCTCCGCACTGTATGTACCACCCATCCTCATTCCGGGGACTGTTAAAAACAGTATTCAAAGTTGCACAACTTCTACAGTAACAAAGGCACCGATCTCAAACCGAATGATGACGAAACCTCACCGTGGGATGGTCTTGCCACAATCTTCACAGGTCTCGACAATAAATTATAATGGATGAATAAAGCTCGGAGCAAGAAGAGGAAAATCTGGAGGAGAGTCAAAGTGGTTGTACTCCTGGCACTCCTGATTTAACACCATGAACACAGAAGAGGGCAATAGCGCCTAAACCTACGATGACCCCGCCACCCGATGAGTTTCACACCAAAAAGAAGGCAAGATGGACATATTGTGATTCATTCATCACTGTTGCTCAGGGATTTGCTAAAAGGGGCTGATTTTTGTATTGGATATTGCTTAAAACGTCTCATTTTTTATGCTACTTGGCTAATCGAGACGAAGGCAGGGACGTAAGGGATGACGAAAAGGAACAGACAGTTTTATTGTGAAGGAGGATCAGTCTGCTAAAGGATGACCCTGATAATATGGAGGGCATGAAAAAACTGACTCATGTTAATAGAATTAAGTTTAAACGTCAGGTGCTACAAGTCAATGTAACTCTTCAGGAAAGTCAATATCAATAAATTGTTATTTCTCGATTTAATTGATCGGGAAACACTCCCGTGGGTGTAATTGTTTTTATTTACTATAATTCAGAAATTAAAAAAGTAAACTTTTTTTTTTCTTTTTTAATTTCTGAATTGTAGTAAATAAAAATAAAAATAAATTGTTTTCAAAATTTAGATTCAATGCTGTTTTTTTTTCTTAATTGCAAAAACCCACCTTTTTCTAATCAATGTTTATTTTTCTTAACAAGCCTTGGAATCAATGGCAAACTAATGGGGTTTTCTGTTTTTTGCTACAATTTGTGTAACTATATTTTCTGTCAGGGGTCGGCTTACAATTTTTTAAATATGGTTTCCAATAACTTTTGCATTTGTCCTTCCTTATACTTTATAGAGCATTTCAAAGAAAGCAATAAATTATTAGGAATACAGTATAGGCTTACAGTTTGCAAGTAGTATTTCTTTTAGCGTCCCCTATTGACATATGCATATTGCCATGCAACTTCCCCTTCAGGAGTTACAAGGTAATCTGCAATTCTGTCCCCCAAACGGCAACTCCCCTTGCTGCAACATTTGAGCTAAAAAGGTGTACGCGGGTGAAATTTTAATCACCTGCAGTTTTATCTCTCACTCGCCATTCCCACAATAATAGACGAACGCAGTATTAACAAACGTGTTTGTTTAAATGACTATCTAATAGAAAAAATAAGTACTTACTTTGTCGCACGTATTTCTCACAGGTTATTCCAGAAAGACCTGAGTAATGGGCCTTATAAGGATATTGAAGGAATTTTAAAAGCAGGCAAAGTTGTACGGATGTGTATAGTCCTGGCCCTATTACATCCCAACTCAATAATTGAGGACGAGAACGTATCGTACAGTATGCTCGCTTTACTTCCATATTTATGCAACTTGGCTAATCGAGACGAAGGGAGGGACTATGGGGTGACGCGGGGAGACAAGAAGTGGACAAGCCTGTGCTGGTCAGAACCAGCCACAAGAATATGGGGAGGGCAGGGTTCCCCCACGTCGTGGTCGTCTCCGTCTGTGTCATCATCCGTCTGTGTTGTCTTTGTCGTCGCCGTTGGAGGTAGTCAAAGGGAAGGGGTTCCCCGATGACGACCCAGAGCTCGCCATTAGTTTCAGGGAGTGAAACTCCCCTATTCACGGGGCCAAACCGCGAGAAGGTGTCAAGTTGGAATTTGAAGGCCAGGCTGTGATTGTCTAAATGAAGAATAAATAAAGCAACGTACGGTAAAATATAGATAGGGTCAACTTCTTCATACGTTACGTGCGTTGCGTTACTTGTTAAGGATTGTAAAACAGCACACTGTGTCTAAGTTGTTTTAACTTTCTTATGTTATTTTAACGTGTGTTTAGTGATTGTAAACAAGTCTTAACATAAGAACCACAATGAGCTAAGATCGTCTCGAAGCACTGCTGTCAATGAGTAGGAACAACGTCTCTCGCTGCTACAGTTGATATGACTAAGTTATTGATACTTTAAAATAATGGTAGAAGAGAAGGTAATCGGAGTCTTCGTCTGTAACTCAACGTAACATACCATGTGTAGTATGTATCTAGTTATTGGTACATAAAAATGTACACAACATAAAAAAAATCCACTTACAAAATCATAATAAGATGCAAACGAATTTTGTCGGCGTGAATGCGTGAGTTACCTCTGCGAAATTTGTGTTTTTTAGTTTAACCAGTGGCCTAATTGCGGTATTTGAGGTATTTGTGATTAATACGTGAATCAGTGGTTCCATAAAAAATGTATCTGGATTTTATTCGAAAAGACACAGCTGTTACCTGCATTTCCAACAAAGTATTGTGTGAAAAAAGGTTTCTCAATAATGACAAATTTAAAAAACAAAAAACTAGTAAACATCGACTTCAAGCGGACGACGATATGCGTGTGCTTTGTGTCAGATCAGCCAAGGTGGGACCTCCGCTGTTAATAACACCCAGGCTCAAGTGTAAGTTAATAACGTAGGGAATTTAAGGTAATAACGTTTTGTAATTGTTGAAATTTGCATTTACTAACCCAACTGCTGAAGCGCAACTATCGTCCCTGCCCCGAAGTCAAATCGTGACTGTGAGATGTTTCAGAGTGGTGAGTGTAGGGGTTTCTCACACTATGCAAACTCGAAGTCGAACAGATAGAAATGAATGTGCAAGATGCTAAGGACTGAAGAAATGTACCTACAGCACTACGTGACTGATGATAAGTGAAGGTATAGGCAATAACTAAAAAACTGTTGGCTCACAGAGGTTAGTAGAAATTCTACGGTACAAATTCAAGAAAAGAAAATATAAGCCTTTAAGCCCCCCTTAACCACCCTAGTTGACTAGATGAATCATTCAAACCATAATGCCCCTAACGTTTACTGATAAAATCACAGATAAGAAATTCACCTCAAATTAGCCTAGACCACCAGGACTTTATTATCACCTCCATTGACATAAGTACTGACCAACCGAAGACCTAAGGCTGAAGGCCTCCTCCAAATGCCCTCCCTAAACAAGACCATCACTCTTCTCCCTTCCCCCTAAAACTCCCATGCCAGAACCTTTAAGTCTAAAAATTGCATCCTCAAGTCTGCTCTGTCCGTTACAAAATTGAAGAACTCGAATTACTAACCTAGGCGTCTATCTCCCGATATATCTGCCTCTCAGAACAATGGCGCACTCTTCATGGATTGAAAACTAATTCTTTCTGTATTTCAAACTATGTAAATGTAGATTTTTGTCTGTCGATCAAGGTCATTTCATGGAGGAGTTGCAATCCTCGCTAAACTCATCTTAACTTGATTCCTATTCCTGAGGTCAAATCGTACTGCATGAGAAAGTTTTTGAATGTGCCGCAGGTTCCTGGCCATACGAACATGCACTTCATTATTCTAATCCGTTTTACGATCTCCTCTAGGTGACTAAATATATTTCTCCTCAAGTAGACGAGGTACTCACTTTATCACCAAGAATTTCCAAAAGCAGATATCATTTATGTAGTGATTCATAATGTAGACTTTCTAAAAACAATCCCCAGCTCAATCGAAACTGCTCGATTTAGTACTCATTTAATATCAAGGAGACAATTTGTCACACCAACCGAGTCACGATAAAGTGTTCCCTTATGACAACATCTTCACAACTATTGACCCAATGATGTTCGGCAAGCTCAAAAGACACAGGTCTGTCGATCACCATCTCATCTGCTCAACATTTCCCTCTCTAACCAATAACCCTTCCTCAAAAATTAAAAAATCAATTAAACGTTTTTTCAATACCAAAAATACAGCCAACTTTCAGACAATGGCTAAGTACTGAAAAATTGGCAGTCGTGGTCCTTCCTGGGAAAGTGGGACGAACTCCTCTCAAGATTCCATTACACATTCCTATGTCATTTAAACAAATCATTTCCGCTAAAAAGTTGTCTCTTAATAAACCTAAAGTCAACCCGGATCTCGCACGATCTGCGAATGGACGCCCAGGACCTGTGAGATCCGCAATTCTAAACTGAAGTCTTCGAAAACCAATACATAAAGAACAATATCGTGACTTAAAAAAGGTCCCATGCTAAAAATATACGGTCAGCTAAATTCAACTATATGGACTCCAAAACTTGAATCTAGGAACACCTCAAAAGCAATTGGTCCATGATCAAATCACCAGCCACTGCCTCTAAAACAAATGCGACCTCACGCTAACATTAATGTGAAGTTATATCAGATGCATCTCTCAATGCACTTTTAATGAATTCTTCATCAACTCAGTATATTAGTTAAAACAATGTGCCAATCAATACTCCCTCCTTCGTAAACCCTGGCCACCTCCGTTAGGCCATACCAACTTTCTATATCCTACCACTCCTCTTGAAGTAGTAGGGTTAATTAGGAAATTTGGTCAAATAACCACTCATATGGACTAGATGAAGTGCCAGGCTCTCTCTATCCAGTGTACGACTTTCTCTCTGGCCCATAGCCTACATTATAACCGATCTTCTCTGAAGGCATTTTCCCTCCAAGTAAGGCAGCAAAAATTATCCTATTTATTTAAACTACAAAGGTAAAAATCTGAAAATGACAAACTATCGTCCCATCTCCCTCCTTCATCTTTTTCCAAAATATTTGAATATATTCATGCAGGAATAGTTCTATATCATTTCTAAATCACCACAACATTATCTCCCCTAGGCAACACGGTTTCTTGAAAACAAAATCCACCACCCAGTGTCAATCTACAGTTTTCTGTCCCCCTCTATTCTCCTCTCCCGACAAAGGCGACAAGCTGTAGGATGTTATACGACAGACCAAGGCTTCGACAACCATTGATCCCAAATTCTTTCGACATTACTAATTCTTACGGTATCCCGTGGGTAGCTCTGATTGGATTTCCTCTTTTTTGTCTGGCCGTACCCAAGTAGTGGAAACTCCAAAAATCTAATAGTCAATCCGTTCACCACAACCGCTCTAAACCTCTCGCCAATAGTCTGCGGGTTCCCCAGGGATCAATTTTGGGACCATTAGCTAATCCTTTTGTCAACGACCAGTCAGGCCTACTTAAAAGAGGGCAACTCTCACCCAATATCTGGATGACTCCAGCCCAACTGCTGACACTACCCAAACTCCAACCATTCAGGACCTTCCCCCCTATAAACAATCAAGTTACGTTAAGGTCAATCATACTGCCTCGGCAAACAACTCACCATCTCACGACTCTAAAACTGTTTTATCTATATCATTTCACACCCTTTAAAGATCCCTACTGCCAGTCCCTTGTTGTCTTGACTCTGATACTATCCCCGCGCTCACACAGTCAAAGTCCTAGGCCTTGCATAAATGATAATCTAGACTGGTCCATCCATGTAAACCACGTTGCCAGCAAAATATTATCTGGCTGCTACTCAATCAGAAAGCTCAAAAACAAAATAGTTTCACCCCACATCCGATGATAGTATTTACCTGCACACATTTCACTCTCATATCATTTATGGCCTGCTATTTTGGGAGCATCCCCCCATGCGAACAGAATATTCATTCTCCAAAAGAGAGTGATACGTATCATAGCTGGTGTCTCCAGAGATCACTCATGTAGATAACTTTTCAAGGCAACTTGGTATTCTTACTCTAGCATGTACCCTTATCCAATCAGCCGCATCTTCGTTCACACCAACCGTAACCTCTTCCATCTAAAAGTGCTTCTGTGCCCTCCATAACCTAGAGCCAACCTTCACATACACCAGGCCTCCACAATCTGCGCCTCTTTGCAAAAGACCTGAATATCTATCTTCCACCCTCTACAATAAGCTCCCTGACCACATCAAAACCTCTCCCACCCTGTCTCCTTTAAACATAAGTTGAAAATCAATCTTACAGCAAACAGCTTTTACTCAATTCAATGACTACCTTCCATGTAAAATAGTTGCAGTATTCATTTTTCATTATAATATTACCAAATATCTAGAGTATAACCACTAAACAAGCACTGTTAATTAAAATTTTCACAAATGTTCCTTAGCCGAAAATGATGTAACAAACTTCTTATATATAAATGGTGCTTACACGCTTCCTGGATTGTGCAGGTATATAAGGGAGACATTCTGCTGTACATCTCCAATTGCTGTTTTCTGTGCCATCAGCAATCTTATCACAAATCACATCAATAGTGCTTTATATCCAACTTTTCTTTATTTCTTATATATATATATATAATCAATTATATATTATAGGACACATTCTACTGTACATCTTCTGTTCTGTGCCATTAGCAATTCTTATCACAATATCATATTCCAAAATTTATTGGGGCTTTTTGTTTTTATATCCAATTTTTCCTTATTCTATATGAATTCTTAATCTAGTAGGCATATTTTGCATTACTCTACTTCATAAACACTAATCAATCAATCAATCATCGAGTATATATACTAGACACATTCTCAGTACATCATGCTGTTCTGTGCCATCAGCAATTAGTATTATTATTATCACATATTTCCACACAAAAATTGCTTGATATCCAACTGTTCTTTATATTATGGAAGTTCTAATCTATAGTAGCGCATGCTATTGTTTGCATCTACTCTTACGTAAATAAAAACTGTGTTTATCCATTATAATCAATTAATAATCATCCTATATATATAATATAATCAATATTATCAATATCATACATATCAATATCAAATCCATATCAATTATCATTTATGCCTTTAATTTAACTATTCTTTCTTCTAACACTGTGTATATCATTATAATTACTATCACTTTTATTATTAATTATTAATTATAGACTATTCACTTTCTCTGCAAAGAGTAATACTTGTACACTGTACTAGTCTAAGTGAATAAAAATATCTATCTATCTATCTATCATTATTATTATGTTTTTACCTTTAGAATTAATTGGTAGGAGAAAATGTACAATGGTAACAGGGTTACTTACTTCCCCCCCCCCCCCCTCACACAGATACAAAAATGGTCTACGAAAAGTGTTGCCTGAGGTCGCGAAAAAATATGGCTTTTGAAGTGGGTCGTGGTTTACACAAGGTTGAAGACCACTGCTTTAGAGAGTAAAGATGATCAGATTCATAATGTTATCGTAACTGCTCACGCTTTCGCTATAATTTGCTTTATGGTTATGCCTATTATAATTTAAATTATTAAGAAGTCGTAATATTGGCGCGTGGTGAGTGGCTAATTCCCATGGAAAAAATTGAGTTATTTGAGATTGTGTCTTAGTGGGGTCACCAAATTTCAATTACAACCTGATCCTTATATCATTCAAACCTTTGGGAAGAGTTTAAAAAGGTAGGCCCTATTGAAAACCTAGGTTAACTATGTAAAACATGAAAACATGAGAGGAAGTGTTTCATGGCCAGGGTCTTAGCTGGTCTGAAATACAAGCATTGTCATGTTTATCTGGACGACGTTTTGATTGCCGTGATCAATTACGCGATGCATCTGATTAGTCTCCGTTTGGTTTTCGAACGGTTCAGACAGTGTTAAATGACACTATATCCTTTAAAATGTCATTTTGGATACAAGCGGGTCAACATCTTGGGACAAGTTGTTGATGAGACAGGGGTGTCACCAAATCCCGCTACTGTGGAGGCTATTAAAAAGTTTCCTGTGCCTACCAAGGTAAGACAGGTAGGTCTAGGCTCAGCACATAGGTCAAGTGGATTGATTTTGTTTGTATTCTTTAGTTCACAGTTGGCAGCGGCGGCAACGGTAGCATAACATGCGGCGAACAGACAAATCTCATAGACAATCTTTAAAGAGTTGTAAAAAGCCACCTGGCAGCATGTTTTGATTTCAATAGACAAGCTCTAGCTGTGTCCGCAGGAACAACGTGCGCCCGCCCCCGACTTCCACGTGCCCGCGCACACCATGAACTCCTTACATCTGCCGTGGGCCAAAATACTTGCCAGGCGGATGTTCAACCTCGATGGCTTCAACCAGGAACAAGTTTTTACACTGCTCAGCCGGAATTCTAGGTACCATCAGGCGGTCATCAAAGAATATTTCAACTTCTTTGATTTCAAAGACAGCTCGCCATACCAGGCGTGTAGTGAGTTCCTCACAAAAGTCACGCTGCCAGGCGCATCACGGGGGCGAGAGCGGGTGGTCACTCACTTGCACAATAGATTCCACAACTGTAAACCAAGCACGATCAACTCGCAAGGTCAGGCGCCATATTGTTAGGGGTGTTTGTACTTTATCTGTCATTGGACAACCGGACATTTGACTTATCTAGAAGGCTGCGACTTTCATTCGCTAGTTACCGGTGGTGGGATTGTTGATGTGAACAAAAAGATTGGACATTCTTCCAGACTGCTTGTTTGGGGATAGTGAAGGTATTTTCTGTAGTATGTTCTACAAAACTATGAAACTCAATGTCATAAGAAGTCATAATAAGTATATTGTCATATATTTGAATATATTATCCAAATATCTGTGGTATCATTCAGTTAAGACACTCAAGTTGCAGCAAGAGGTGTTAATCAAGTTGGAATTAAAAAAAACC
>JAMZAV010016571.1:0-10939 GCA_024449915.1 Sweltsa coloradensis | reverse complement strand
TTAATTTTGAAAACCGTTTGACGGGATCAGGCCGATAAAGTCTTTCTGGAAGTGAAACACCGCCAAGTTAACCCGTCTTTGATACCTTGTATCTCTCCGCAATGCGTTGAAAGAGTCTGAAACCGTACGAACTGAAAAACTTTTGGGTAACTCACCTTCACCACTAGCACTTCGAGAAGTGTCCACAGGCTTAGTGCGCGGCAATCACGACCCCGCCACTCTTGCTTGCTCTCTTCCTTCGCTTATATGTAGTTTGACTATGCCCGCACAACGTAGTGGTATTTTGACACAGTTAAACAACAACGGTCACCATTTGGTACTTCCATGCACTCTACTAGCGGCACCAAACGACATGACAAATAGGGCTCGCGCAGCGGAGCTCGATACACGTCTGCACCGTCCGGAGTTTAGCGCACGGGTCAATATTAATAATAATAATAATAATTATAATAATAATAATAATTATAATAATAATAATAATATTAATAATAATAATAATAATAATAATAATAATAATAATAATAATAATAATAAGAAAAATAATAATAATAATAATAATAATAATAATAATAATAATAATGTGATGTGGTTTGGAATCAATCAATAATCGATTGATTGATTTCCATCAATAATCAAAAATCGATTGATTGATTAAAATCGATAATCGATTGATTGTTTATAGAACATATTGATTAGCACTCAATACAGTGGCCTAATCATTTATCGTTATGGGATTTACTGTATTGTTCCAGCATCAATATGTATTGGTTTTGGCAAGGCCTATAAAATACAAAATATAGTCCCTGTCCAAGGACAAAAGCTTTTCTTATGTTAAAATGTACGTAGTCTAAAGATTTGTGCATCTCAGTGAAGCTCACAGCTCTGTTATCTTGAGAACCCCTTAGTCAGCAGTCTGATGACAAAACAGACGAGGCTAGAGGTGCCAATTTAATGCATTAGCCTCCAGTCCAGGTCACCACTATAGACAGTAGTGATGGCAATAACCAATCCCAGCCATTGATGAAAGGGAAATGACCATATATAGAAGAGAGCGGGAGGATAAACACCTCATCATTTTCCCCTCATTAGTCAACCATCTTGATCTCTCTCTTAATCTGAACTCTTAATCTGAATTCCATCGAGTACAGAGGTGATAAGCAGGAGCTGGAAATGTTAGGGCTTGTGTTTTGTAAGAAAACTTAGTTATTTTATAATAAAACTGTTTATTGAGAATCAGTGTTACATGATTCTAAAGTAACCCTCATTTCCATTCAATTTCCTTCTACATTACAGTCAGGCAAGAAGTTTCCACAAAAGGTGTTAGAAATCAATTGGTTGATTTGATTGATATTGATCTACAAATCGATTAAGTAAATTCGCGACACAACAACTGGTGGCAGCATAGTGGAGTTTTTATTTGAAAAAATAAAAGAACCCGGGTGGAAACTAATTGCTTGATAGTTTTGTATTGGGTAGTTGAAAAAACCGAGTGCATTAACATCAAGACATGGGTGAGTCCAAACCATGTAATTACATTGCATTTTGTAGTAATACAATGAGTTCACATACCTAGAGTTTTACCCTGTTGAATTGAGAAATTTTTTGACTTTAAAATAGCATTCTTTAACCGACCACATGGCAGTCACACTGGAAGCATTAATAAACCTGTTGCAACATTTTCAATCTCCTTAAAGCTGAACAATTTAATATTAAACAGGGGGAATGCTACTATTAAAACAAGAAGTTACTCAAGCGGTTTCAACAAATGGGGGAACTTGGGGGCAGTCCCTAGGCCTAAAGATCTTAGCCCAGGGAACTTGATCAAACCATGGGAGGGGGAATCTCAGATAATACCTATTGAGGAATTTTTTACCATGTTGACCAAGCTGCAGAACTCGGGTGTTGGGCGGATAGTGACAAAATAAAAATTTATTAGTCTAAAAATTGGAGGGGGCAGCTGCAGCCTTTCTGAGCAGCAGTGATTCTCTCCGATCACCGTCCAAACCTATACTGATTTTAAAGGGGGGTTTGTTGAAAAATTTTGCTCGCAACAGCCCGATCAGTTCTACTACGCCCCAATTACAACCGCTAAGCCAAGGAAGATCTGAATCAGTCGAGCCTTTCGCTGATCGCTGCAAAAAGTTTAAACCCTAGGAACAATTAGGAGGGTCGCTGACCCGCAAGCAAAAAATCATCCATGAGGAGGCTGAGCGGAGGCTTATCGCTGTGTATACAGTGGGCTCCACGGCAACGTGGGGGGTACAGGTTCGATAAAGAATGCCTACCTCGTTTGCAGGGGCACTCAATCACGCGGTCACAGTCAGCGCGATTGACCGACAGAGCAAGCCAGGGGGTACAGTTTTTGCGGTAGATGCTACGGAATTCCACTGCTATGGTTGTGGGCTACTCGGCCATTACAAACGGAACTGTAGTCGATTTTGCGGAAAGCAGCCGTACAAGTCGCGGCAGCAGGTCGCAAGTGGTTTCTTAATCTCGCGATACGGCCTACAGAAACCCGAACCTGTACCAAATGTAAGAAATCTGGGCATTTGGCTGCTCAATGTAAGCCCAAGGCGACGTCAGGGGAAACCAAAACCTTCCCCAAACGCCAACAGTTCGACGCAAGCCCCGTCGTCGAAACAGGGACATTCTAGATCATTAGTCGTACCTGTGTAGCTACTCCCGAAAACAGGGGACATTGAAGTCCTCATAGAGGTTGTATAGAGGGACAGGCAAGACAGCTTTTAGTAGACACATGTTGCTACAATCTCTTTACTGCAACCAGGATTTAGCAAAGCTACCCCTACAGAACTTAATCGATTAAGGCTAGGGGCGTAACAGGCAAGAAACTAAACATAGTAAGGGCTGCAATCTGTTACGTTCAACCTAAAGGTGTGAGTTACAACCACCAATTTCGTGTAGCCGAACTAGGCCCTACCGATGACGGCATAATTGGGAGTAGATTTTTTTACGCGAAAAAAGTTTACTCGATTTTGGCCACGCCAACAACTTCACAAAGGTAATCGCCAAATTTACCGTTTACCAGCAACAACTGCAGATGCGCAGCAATGTTTTAAAAATGCACATTTTGTTCTACAAGAGTGTAATGAGGGAAGGGAGTTCCTAACCCGGCCTGTCAGGAAAATCGCCTAATGGGGGAAGGGAGTAGTAAACCCGGTCACACCAGGTCTCGTCCGAACCCCCGAAAAGAGTGCGATGGCACCTATGGAACACTTAGGACAGGCACATAGGACAAGATAGCATTGCGCAGTCTGTAAACGCGATACCTACTAGCTGGTAAGTATATGCGCAAGAGTCTACTGGCTGCCGCCGCCAGCGAAGTGATAGTCAAACCGGTAACTATAAGACTAAAACCGAGAGGTAACGAATTGCCTACCGAAGTAGTTGTCGAACCTACGAAGGTAAAAACTACATGGGAAACTGGTAGCCAGAGTTGCTGCCAAAATCACCAGCAATCTTGTTCCTCTCAGGTCATGAATGTAGGATAAAACGCAATTCATATCAAAGAATATCCTACTAGGTGACGCGGAGGAAATAGTTCCGCGTGTGCTCGACAACCGAAAACAGGTGCGTGCTGTTAATCCCGGAGCGAAAAAGGGAAAAGCCATGGTGAATAAAAAAAAACAGTAGTTAGAAAAAAGGGGAACGCTTTCTAGAGGAGAAGTTAAACCCCTTAGGGCCCAACGATAGGGCCAAGATGGGAAGTGTACTAGGCCAGTACACGGAATTGTTTTTTGATTCCGAAGATGCGTCAGGTTGTACGAGCATGGTAAACTTTAAAAATCGATACAGGGAGCCGCGAAACCGATACACAAGCCTCCCTACAGAATGCCACGGGCACAAAAAGAGGTCGCGGAGGAGCATGCTAGAGATTTGCTAAGGAAAGGTATCATGAACCAAACCACCTCGCCGTGGAATGGGGCCAGTGATAATGGTGCCCAAGAAAATGGCCGGGGAGGATGGTAAGACCAAGGACCGACTAGTTACAGACTTCAGGGCATTAAACCAGGTAACCAAGGGTGGTGCGTACCCCCTACCTAATTGACTGAGACTCTGGACAGTCTGGGAAACTCTTAATTCTTTACCACGCCCCGATTTAAGTTCTAGTTACTATCAATGCCAGATAGATGAAAAAATAAGGAAAAAACCGGATTTTCCTTTCATTCATGGGGCATTTCCAGTTTCCGCGAATGGCCATGGGCTGTCTGGAGCTCCTGCCACATTTCAGCGTCTGATGGACTGTGTGTTAGCTGGTTTAAAGGACATTGAGTGCATGGGTGTACATGGATAATATATCTGTACAGTGCCACACATGAGGAACACATGGAAGCCGCTTAGCTAGGGTATTACAGAGGCTCAGTGAAGCTAATTATAAAATCCAGCTAGACAAATGTGTATTCCCCGCAGAGCCAAGTGAACTATCTAGGGCACATTGTCTCCAAAGCGAAGGTGTTCTTCCCCGATCCCAGGCTGACCAAAAGCCATCAGGGAGTACAAGCGGGCCCGAGACGGTCAAGGAGATACGAACCTACATTTGGGCCCAACTTTGTACTACAGACGCTAAATCCAGAATTTTTGGGAGACAAAGCACAACCGCTGATGAGACTCACTAAACAAGATGTGCCATTTGTTTGGGGGCCGAAAGGCCCGCAAAGCCCCTTTTGAGGCACTAAAGCGAGAGTTGTGTGGTAACAATATTCTGCGATACCCCAGTGTTTTCCGAAACCCATTCAACTGACAAAAACCATGCGAGCGGAGTGCAATTAGGGCAGTTTCTTTCGCAGAAAATAATGGCGAAGTACGACCAATCGCGTACGCCTCACGCCAGCTTAATAGCGCGGAGCGTAACTAACTGAACGACCGATCGTGAATTACTCGCGGTAGTATGGTCGTGTGCATACTTCCGATGCTTTTATATTTGGCAGGCCCTTCGTCATATATACCGATCACGCTCTATTAAAATGGATGCTCAAATTAAAAGAGCCAAATCTCCCGAATGACTCGCTGGATGGTCCGATTATCTGAATTTCCCAAAACGAGGTGATATATAAACAGGTGAAAGTAACACAAATGCTGACGCGCTGTCGCGACAAGTTAACGCAGTAAATTTCGAAAAGCAAGCACGACATCCTACCAGGCACCAAAGGGACCTCATTTGGAGCATTGCTGCGAAGCAGCTATGTGACCAGTGAGCGCAGTCCGTCCATAGGCAAGCGTGAATATTGCCAATTAAAAGTAGGGACTTTTTCTGGAGAAACAGCAAGCCGACGAATTTTGCCAAAATTTCGTCAAGAAGCTAAACGAACCAGAATTTGAAAGGGAAAAGTTCACCAACTCGATCAGGAAGGGTACTCTATAATGTCAATGGCGATATCTGGCGACTTGTTGTACGGTAGCCTCGTTCAACGGATAATCTCTAACCATCACGACACGGTGTTCAGTATGCACCAGGGTATTCGACGTACCATAAATATAATAAAAACACGGTACTACTGGAAAACTCTCAGGAAGGACGGGAGAAGTATGTACAGGAATGCGATGCATGTGCGCGACGTAAACCGGGCAAACAGAAGGTTATACCGCTAGGTATGCACGAGGAAACAAGCAGACCTTGGGATATGGTGGCCCTTGATATCGTCGGACCCTACCTGAGACTTCCTTGGAAATAAGACATGCTCACGTTCTAGATCATCACACAAGATACTGCGAGGCTATTCCTATAAAAGACCAGACCCGGGAAACGATAGCACGTGCGTTTGTGGAGAATATCATTACGCCGCATGGGACACCCCCTCAGTTGTTAACAGATCAAGGCCGACAGTTTGTGTCAGCCCTAATGAAAGAAACCTGCTGGTTACTGGGCATTAGGACCATACAAACAACAGCCTTCCATCCCGAATCAAATGGTTGTTTAGAGAGATACATGCTACTATAGGAGCATGATAGCCCAGTAAAGCTGTAAAAGACCAGAAAACATGGGATAGATTCGTACCCTTAGCTATGATGGCCTATAGGAGCTCGAAAAACGACGTAACCGGTTTCTCTCCTTACTATCTACTACACGGAGCGGAAAAGGCTTGCCTTTAAATGATAAATATAGCTCCTAAGCTAGTAGGACATGAATCCCCGCAGCAGCAAGCGCTCGCTGACCGACTAAACGACGCATACGAATTGGTCAGACAGAACAACAAAAAGGCACGCGAAACGCGGAAAAATTTATGATCGCAAAGCAAAGCCTCAATCGTATGGCGTAGGGGATTTCGTGTATTGCGTAACACCGCAGTCAAGCCTGGAGTATGTAAGAAACTGTCGTATCGTTGAAATGGCCCCGTTTTGAGATTTTAGAAAGATCAGCGAAGAAACTACAAGTTAAAGCTCAATAAAGGAAAAGAAATGGTTGTACACGCCCAATAGAATAAAAAACCGTGTTTAGGGGAGGTTAATGTTCCCAAAACCAGAGGACGGTCAAAGAAAGTGGAAACGCAAGTGGCAAATAACCAAGGTGCCGCGGATACTACAACCACAAAACGACCAAGAGGTAGGCCATGGATCGAGAAAAAAACCGGAGGAAGAACCGCTACTCAGGCTGATGAGGTCATCGCATCTAAAAGGCGGAAAGGACATCCTCGGAAACTGAACGTCAACCCCAGACAGAGGGTTGAAAATAAAGTAAAGAGACCCCGTGGTCGGCCCAGAAAAATTATAGGCCCTGTTCCGGAATGCGAAAATGGAGGACTGGGTGGCGGTCAGGCAATATGCCAATGCCGCTCAGAAAAACTGCAGTCATGACCTCCAGGAGCCATCAACAAGCCCCAAATGAAAGCGATACCGAAGCTCAACCGCTGACTCGAGCAGCAACTCAACCAGCAGGTCCAGCAAGAGTTCAACCAGCGGCTCGGAAAGTGGCTCAAGTGAAGACTCTATTGAAGAAGAACCGTCTGTCGAAGACCCAAACCCGCCAGAGCGATGAGGAGCAGTCCAGCGATGAAGGAAGTAAGCTTGACTATGACTCGGCAAACAGCAAAAGGAACCTGAAAAAACAGACATTGAAGATGAACAGTCTGAAGAAGATATTATCAATGATAACACCATTAATTAATAGAGACACCTCTTTAAGCACCTACTTCAGCAATTACAAAAAACACCTTTCAAAAAAACATAATAAATGCTAAATTAAAATTCAACAATACCCTGATAAAACATTCAACAAACAAAGTAAAAAAACCCCTTGGGAAATTAGTTAATCATCTTAATGGGAAAACAGTTTAAAGCGTATAATCAAAAGATAACGCTTAAAATGGGCAGTCAGGAAATAATGAAAGAACGAGAAGTTACAGAAGCTTTTAATAATTATTATAAAATGTAGCAGAGAAACTACTAGCATTTACTAGCACACGGATAACTAGAATTAATTACAGCATAATTACCATACCACGGCCATCTGAATACAATTACATAAAAATAGGTGAAGATAACAGCTACAGTTTTAGTTTTTTTTGTAAGTTGGACAATTTGTAACTATAGTTACCATCTGTGGCAACAAAATTAGCTAATGTAGTGCCTGGCTCGCATCTCTAGATCAACCATTAATTATTTTCTAATGCCTATTTAGTGTCTCTGGGTCTGAGGAGGTTATGAATTATAAATAAAAACAATTGATTCATTTCTCACGTATAAGGTTCATTTATAAGAATGAGATTATCGTTTGTATATCCTCGCCCGGTATTTCAATGTCCAGTTAAAGAGGCAAGTGAATTGAACTGCTAGGTAAGTTTATCATTATCTATGGCAACCACCGACCACGTATCAGAAGCTTTGAAATTATTTTATTTGGAGGCTAACTGACTAAAGGTTAAATTTAATGGACACTCCTCCCACCTGTTTATTGTCTTATTTTCATAGACGTTGTTAGACATTGGATACATTGGCATGACCATTAAAGATGGACAAATCGTTCTATGGGTCTCTCATATTGTGTCATGAAACATCTAGAATTTTCTCAAAACGATCCTGAAGGCCTCGACGAAGTTTTCGAATTCGAAAAGTAGGCATCACTGTTTGACAGTTCGTCGAGGCTTTACTCGATTGGGGTTTGAAGAAGAGACTCTCGAATCTCGATTGCGACCGAGAATTCAATCATATTTTCAGGCATTTATTTAATTTTTTTATTGCGCTTTCTTTATTGTGCTGATTTTGTACGTGACATAAATGAAAATACGAGCACACCTTCGAAAATCGAAATGCCAAAGTATGATTTGGTATGATGGTGTGAAGGTGCTCTTTACAAGTTTTAAAATGAATCGTATCGAATGCACTGGTGGTAAAATCGTAGAAAAATAAAAACTCATTCAACAAATCCAGAACGAGCACTTTCATTATATATCTGGTGTTGGGAAACAAACCTTGGGTGGGTGACTGTGAGAGCGCTAAGAAAACCGGTTCCCTCCCTCCCGACTCCATTGTTTTTCGACGAAGATAGCAGAGACCGTGGCTGAGACAGAGCGATAGATAAAGAGAGAGAGACGTAGTTCCCTATTCCAACATCGGAGCGTGAGCCGCGCGACAACTTCACGTCAAAAATATACCGCAGCGCATCTGCCGCCTGGAATAGGAACTACCAGCAGCTTGTAGGCGCGGGTCCGAGACGGAAGGGGATCTTGGAGTGGGGGTAAGAGTGGGGATATATCATTTTTAACATGGAGATTAAAACATCTTGGGCATTCAACTACGACGACGTGAGAAACTAGGGCGCTTCTTCCTTTGGTCATATATTGCGCCCCCAGTGATATTGAAAATCAATTAAATGATATTATTGTTGTTTGATAAATGTTTTGTTTAAAAGTTTATGTAAGAAAAGAAAATGATGGTGATGATAGGTGAACAAAATCTGAGTGGAATAATTTACCTGAGAGCATTGGGGAGGAAGAGGACTTAATACATTTAAAATGTTATTTGGAAACATTATATAGTAATATGCAGTGGCGCGCCGAACCCTTCAATAGGGAACTTAAGGAGCGTGCGGGGGAAGGATTTGTGTAATTTGGATTAAGGACGCGTCAACCGTTTGGTCATAATGCACCACTCTAGCCTAGAGGATATGAGTAGGGTTGGGGGGGCATGCTAGTCAGAACCAGCCACGGGTAACGGGAGGAAAGGGGGTTCTCACGTCGCAGTCGTCATTGTCTTTGTTATAGTTCGTTGTGTCATTGTCATCATCGTCGTTGAGGGGTCATCCAGGAAAGGGCACGACGACGATTGCCAGAGCTCGTCTCTGGATTCGGGAGTAATATACTACTATAGCTGATGATTGCGAAGTGGACTTTCTCTCTTGAATCGTCTTGTACGATTACCATGCTCGGGGCCAATTCTACCCCGGGCCCAGACGGGAAACGGGGAACTAGATTGAAATCAACGTCTCGACGCTGGGAAGCTTCATTAGCAGCCCGATCAGCGTGTTCATTTCCTTCTATGCCCACGTGTCCAGGTATCCATCAAAAACTCTATGATATAACCAATAAACTTTAGTTTTTTATAAATGGAATTAAATGTCTTGTACCAAATGATGACTTTATTACATGAGTTTCATGGCTTGTTTGAGCTCATAACAGTGAAAAAGTTCTTACGACGACGTGAGAAACTAGGGTGCTTCAACCGGTTCGATCATATTGCGCCGCCTGTGATATTGTATGGTAATGAAATAAGTTTATGGTTTATTTTATGAATCTAGGTGCCCGTTAGGGCGCCGCAGCCAAGCCGCGGTGCGCTACACACTCAAGCACTTATACACCAAGCAGAGTTAGGGTGATTTCGAGGTGTTACCCAGCCGTCATGTAACGTGATGTGAACTTGAAAAACTATCACAATCGAGGGGATGTAGGTACCTGACAACACATGCCAAATTTGATTGGGGTACGACCATTCCTTCTTGGTGAAAAAATGGCTTGAAACATGCTCAAAATCACTTTAAGGATGTTAGCTACTACTACTATACTACTACTACTACTACTACTACTACTACTACTATACTACTACTACTACTACTACTACTACTACTACTACTACTACTAACATCTAATACGTCGGCCCGCGATTGACAGACGGGTAGGACTACAATGTTCATATTTTACATGGGCATTAAGGTTATAGTAATATAGTCTCTTTTGAAAAAAAAAAGTTGAAAAAGTTTGTGGAAGGCTTCCAAAATAAAGGTTTTAAAATAAGCCTTTAACACTAGGCATACAATCAACAAGTCACCATAGTTACTTGACACTTGTTGACGGTATAAGCAGAGTTAGAGGGAAAGTGCGATACGTAAACAAATGGCGGACATTTTAAATTTTGCTTCTATGTGTGAAACGAGAAAAGTTGTCATTATACTCTCATAAAACAAATCAGAAACCGTCCCTGGCCTAGGCCAGATGTAGAAAATTATTTATAATACAACAGTGTAGGTCTAAAGTTCCATTAGGCTATAGGACTAGATAAAATTCATACTACATTACATGTTTGACAAGCCTAGCCAACCCTATGCCAGCACAACATTGTTCTGCCACACAATACACACAAACACAATGTCGAAAACAAGGTGTCGAATATGAGCTTGCTCATCTGTTTGTTTACATAATTGCAACAATCAAATCATTTTCATGCAACTCGTCTTTCGATTGGCCCGCGTTTATGAAGGCACTGCCATCTAGAATAAAATATAGAACTTTTCGAGCTCTTTGCTATACTCAAATCTTTTTAAAGTGTCTGGATTTCGTGAACCTCACCCACGTGTATAGCAGCAATACTCTTTCAACTCACAACCCATGACGTTTTCCACGATACCGTTCAAGAATACCAATTCCTTCGAAAACGAAACGACTCTTCAAATTGCGTTTTCAATCATCTCCCCAGAACTCAAGAATTGGGGGGG
>JAMZAV010016570.1:0-10287 GCA_024449915.1 Sweltsa coloradensis | reverse complement strand
TGATATGCGAATTTTATACAAAAAAGGTTGACTTTGGCCTGCCGGGTCGGAACGTGACAATTTGGGCCCAAAAAGTAATATATTATATTATAATATATATATAATGTTTAATCTTGGCTTCGTAGTAGGCGACTATGACGTTGTTATGTTATTACTTTAGACAAAAATTAAAAAAAGTTACTACCCCGGGGTTGAACCCGGGCCCTTTAGCTTACCGGGCTATGCTCTTACCAACTGAGCTATGCGGCCACTAATTTTAACAAATAAATAAACAAACAAATAAAATTTTTAGACAGTTTTAAATTGGTGGCCGCATAGCTCAGTTGGTAAGAGCATAGCCAGTAAGCTAAGGTTCAAAACCCCGGGTTTGTAGTCATTTTTTTTAAATTTTGTCTTAAGTACTAATACACACACACACACACATATATATATATATATATAATATATAGAGAGAGAGAGAGAGAGAGAGAGAAGGAAGAGGAGAGGGAGAGAAAAGAGAAGAGAGAGAAAGAGAGAGAGAGAGTTTTGATATTTGATTTTTATTGGCTTAAAGGCGTGCTACATAGGGCTATGGACTATGGACCCCCTTTAATTGTAGCCAAACTCTATAATATACATGTATTGGTACAAAGTATGGTACATAGAAAATATACAATATGATTTTACTAGGAAAACGCTTAAAAGTCCCGCCGCCGTTGTTGGATGAGCGTAATTGGTGCATTGAGTTGTTGAGTGTTATGCGGATTTTGTTGAACTGTGAAAAAATCATCCTAAGTTGATTTTTTAAATTAATTAAAATTAAATAAAAAAATAAACTTTAATTTTTAATTTTTTAATTAATAGTAATTTTAAAAAGAAAAAAAATCGTATGGAATCTTCGCTTCCGCTCGCTACGCTCATCCAATAAGTTATGCGTAAAAGTATACTAAATTAATACAAATATTAACTCCATCCCAGTACTTTAATTTATTATTATATCTTATCCTAATAGTGATTCTAAAACCAGAATTATCAACTTTACATTTAACTGCTAAAACAAAGGGCAAAATTTACAGTAAAAACAAGTTTATTTTATCCCGAAGCATAATGTTAATTAGGAATAAATTTTAGGAATTTAAAAATAGTAATAATTAGTCTTAAAATAAAATACCTGTTACTAAATTATAATTTGAGCGTACATATTCTGACGCTAGTACGTGAACTGTGATAAACTGATAATAGGTTTGAAGGATACCCTTTTGTTTGGGTTTTTTATTGGTAAGTAGAAAGTAGAGTATGGTGGATTTACTCCTGAGCATGGTGGCTGAATTTTGGAATAGGTTTTCAGTAGATATTTGTTCCAGAGGCGGCTTGCTGTTATGATAAATGATTTTTTGCATTTCACCGTACGATGTTTGTATTTTAGGTGAGAGAGAGAGAGAGAGAGAGGGAAAATTCTTACATGACTTACAATTTAATATAACAATATTTCAACGTAATGTTGTCGAAAATCATGGTAATATACTAGACTACAACAACGGCATGGTAGTAATTATATAAAAAGTGAAATTGGTAAATCCATCTTATTGTAATGGGATCGAAGCGAAGATTTAAATTTTCCCTCCCCCCTCAAAAAATTTAGCCCCAATTTTTTTTTGTTTTTTTTTTTTGTTTTTTTCGAGAGTTTTTTCGCACGTTTCCGGGGCAAACGGCTAGCGTCTTGATGAAAATTAAAGGGGGCTTCGAAATTCTGAATTTAGACCTGCCCGTTTTTGGGTATTTCGAAGAATTTTTTTCCAGAATATCGTACTTTTACGATTTTTCTAAATTTTGTAATGCGATTTTTTTGGGATATTTGGTCCGGGGCCCCGGGCAAACGGCATCCGATCTTGATGAAATTTATGGGAAGATAAAATCACAAAAGTTAGATAGATGTGTTTTTGGGGGCAATCGAATAAATTTTTGTAATGAATATCGTACTTTTAATATTTTCCCAATTTTAAAGCAATATTTTGGGAAATTTTTGGTCGGTCCGGGCAAAGGGCTAACTTCGATCTTGATGAAACTTTGGGAAAACGTTTGAAACATAAAGGAGATATGATATGATTCTGGAGGCAATCGAATAAATATTTCTAAAAATAGTAAACTAGCGTGAGTTCGATATACCCCCGCCCCGACCTTTTGACGCTACATGCACGCACACAGCAGTGAGCCTCCCCTTGCTGTCGTTTTTCATTGCGTGCAGCTTAAAAGGGGTCCTAGCAAACTAAAAATTACAAAAAAACCACCATCAACGAGGCGGGAAAAATTTTTGGCCATGAACCAAATTCAAGGCCCAAGCCTTTTTTATGATTTGGGTTTTAAAAAAATTTTACTTTTTTACCAAAAAAAAAATCGTTGGTTGGCGTGTCACAGGCGAAAGATCTTATTTATTTTAAAAGCGAAACTGGGAGAAAGAAAAAAAAAGTTTGGCTCAACTCTAATCTCCAGCATTCACGCCGAAGATTTTTGAAGGAGAGCTGGCTGCCGTTTTTTTTTTTACAAATTTTTTTTTGGGGTTGGATATACATTTTTTGTTTCTTTCGCTATCAAGGTGTGAATGTTTAAATTTGTTCATTTCAAAGTTTTTTTTTTACTTTTTTGGGCCCACGGCCCCCCCAAAAGATACCCTATAAAAAATAAAAAAATAAAAAAATAAAACATTTTTTTACAGACTACCCACTCAGTTATAAAACAGATTTCAGTGGGGGATTTTTAAAAAAAGCGCCCAACCCAAACCCTGCGGGCCCCGACGCAATCGACGAGTGGCGATAACCAACCAAAGATCGAATTTTTAATAGGAAAATACAATCAGGGAGGCAGTGGAACACCCGCGGACAACGCCAGAATCAACAAGGCCTTTTCAGAACAACTCGAAATTATTATTGCTCGTTCAGGACGGCTCCACAGTCCCCGTTAAAACCCCAAGACAAGAACTGATAGATTAAATCCAAATCAGAAGTTAAAAAATTTGATTTTAGCGGAATGCCCCTGGCCCCTCGCTTTGGAAAAGAGATACGTAAAAAAAGCCCAACGCCTACATAAAATAGATATTTATAAGGGTTTAAGAGATTTTTAAATTTTCAAGCGTATAAAAAATTACTACGCCTGAGTAATTACGCGTTTGTTTTTGTAGGGACGGTCCAAAGTACCGTTACAAAATCTACGACAAAAAACTGAAGATTAAGCCAAATCAGAATTTAAAAAAACCCTTTTTTAGGGGAAAAACGAACCCCCCCTTCTGCATTGGAAGCAGATACGCTAAAAACAAGACCAACGCATAGCATAAGATTTTGATATTTATAAGGGGTAAGACATTTTTTAAATTTCAAGCTTTTTCAAATTACTACCCCTGAGTTTACGCGTTTGATTTGTTTTTGTTTTTTGTTTTTCCCCGGCCCCCAAATCCCGGGTTTGAAATAGAGGACATTGATTTGGGGCCCAAAATTTTCAAATTTCTAAGAAAACCGTTTCTCGGAAATTTAGCTTATATTAAAGAGTACGGAAATTACCTATTTTGATAATTTTTTTTTTTTTCCGGGGTACCTTTAACCAAATTTTTGTTTTCCATTTTCAAAAGTGAAAAGAATGAGAGAATAAAAAAGTATTCCCGTTTGAAACATCCAGTTGTAGGTTTTTTCTTGAAGATCATTTCTTAAATTCAGAATTTTTGTCATTTTTGGGCCCAGGTCATCCCCAAATTTTGCCCCTTGTGTTTTTTGGGGCCGATATTTTTAAGGTTAATAGCAGTTAAAATTTAAGTTTTACAAATTTCCCCGCCTTGGGAATTTCGCGTTTTTATTATCATCCCAAATTTTTATTTTCTCCGGTCCCCTTTTCCGATTTTGGGGAAAGCAAAAGGCACTCGTCTGAAAAAACCTAAGTAGGTCAAGTTTCTAGTTCAAAATTTTCCGTTTTCTGAGGGGTAAAGAAATCTCCGCGGAGAACCTAGCCCGCAGCCAGCCCGCCAGCCAGCCAGCCAGCCCGCCGCCACCCACCCACCCACCCACCCAACCAACCACCAGCAGCCTTTAAGGAATTTTACGATGTTTGGAAGCCCCTTTTTTAAAAAGAACGGTTTCGGATGGGGGGATTTTTTTTTGGTATGTCATGGACACATTTTTAAGTCATATACCGGTTTCAAGATTGTAACTCTTTCGGGGGGGCGTGTGCAGATAGCTGAAAACCCCCAACTCTGGTAGCTGTAATAGGGCCGGGTCGGTGTCCCTAAGCATCGCACGTTTTCTGCCGGGCGACGACCTCGCCCTAATACCCTATTTTTTTTACGAATATTTAATCAAACTTAACTGCAAATGTTCCCGCTACAAAAAAATGACTCTCCACTCGTCTAACAACGACTTTGGCGTTTCCCTAGTCGAGTTGGCTAAAACGCCTTTAGCCCAAATTGGGAGGGCGTGGTCAATGGTCGGGAAAAATTAGTAATTTTGGGTTGATTTTTTTAAATATTTTAAAATGTTTAAATGCATATAACGCAAATGTAGTCCATCATCTGTGACAATACTATGGAAAAAAATAGCCAGTACGAAATACGTGAAAAAAATTGCAAGTTTTTCCAATCTAGAGCGGAATTTGGGGGTACCTTGACGTCCAACATTCGAAACCTTTGGGCCGGCATTTTAACCAGGTAAATAAAAACAAAAAATATTTTTTCAAAATGAAAACATTTTCGTTTTTAAAAAAATTCCCAACATTTCAACGTATTTTTTAGTTTTTATTTCTTTCAGGTTTAAATTTTAACAGATTGTGCCATTTTGGTAGCAGTTCTCATTACCGGTACGGATGCCCGTTTTAAAATTTTGGCTCAATCTATTGGGCCCTTCGGCCGTATGGGACCGGAAGACAGACATTTAAAAATTTTACAGAATAATCACGACCGAGGCCCCATCGAGTAGCTTGAGACTAGTTCGCTGCGCTTACTGTTAATTAGAGTTTCAATGTTCTGAAAAGACATCAAAATGCAGAGTTGTTGTCCCCGGGAAAGCGTTAAAACGATCTCAAAAATGTAAAAAAATAGAAAAAAACTTCAAATTTTTATTTGATAAAAATCTATTACTTTTTTGCAATAAAATAAAAAGTCAGTTTTAGTTTTTTTTTATATTTTTTACTTCAATGTGGTTGACTTTGATAGTATTGAGTTTTTAGGTGCCGTTTGGGCGCCGAGCCAAGCCGTGGCGCGCTACACATCAAGCACCTTATACGCAAGTAGAGTGGGGTGATTCAGGTTTACCCAGCGTCAGTAAGAAGGGAATTGAAAACTACCCAAAATCGAGGGGATTTAGGTCCCTGAAAACACACCCCAAATTTTTTGGGGTACGACCTTTCCCTTCGGTGAAAAAATGGTTTTAAAAAACATGCCAAAACACTTTAAGGATTTTAGTACTGTATACGTACTGCACGCAAAGCTACATCAATTTCGTCATTTTCAATCGGCCCCCGATTCTGCCCAGACGGGGGGGGGCTACAAGTTATTTTTTACATGAACATTGGGTTTATAGTAAATAGTCTTTTTTTGAAAAAAAAAATTTGAAAAAGTTGCGGAAGGCTTCCAAATAAAGGTTTTAAAATAACCCTTATAATAGGATACAATCAAAAAGTAACTATAGTTCGTACTTGACATTTGTTGACGGTACAAGCAGATTTAGGGGGAAAGTGCGATACTACACAAAGGCGGACATTTAAATTTTTCTTTTTTGTGGGAATGAGAAAAGGTGTATCATATCTCAAAAACAAACAGAAACCGCCCCTGGCCTACCCCCAGATAAAGAAAATTATTAATACAACAGTGAGGTCTAAAGTTCCATTAGGCTATAGGACTAGAAAATAAATACTTAAATTACAGTTTGACAACCCTACCCAACCTAGGCCAGCACAACCTTTTTTGAACATTTCCCGCACAAAAAAATTGTTTTGTTTACTTAAAGCTAATTGAAAAACGTAGATGTTGTCCACCATAGGTATAAAAAAAATGTTGGGAAAAATAAACAATATTTTTTTCTTTTAGCCATTTTAGCATGACAAAGCCCGCTTGCTGCACACACAAGTCAAAGAAGGTTCGAATAAGCGAGATCATCTGTTTTTTTTACATAATTGAACAACAAACATTCTTTATACTCGTCTTTCGATGGCCCGGTTTTTGAAGGCACTCCATCTAGAATAAAAATAGAACGTTTTCGAGCTCTTTGCTACGCAAATCTTTTAAAAAGGGCTGGATTTCGTGAACCCCCCCACGTGAAAACAGCAAACTTTTCAACTCACAAACCCCTGACGTTTCCCGATCCCTTCAAGAATACCAATTCCTTTGAAAACGAAAAAGACTCCCTTTTTAAAAATTTCGTTTTTTAACTCATTCCCCCGAACTCAAGAATTGGGGCCCCGTCCTTTTACCGTCTTATACCATGGTTAACCTATCCCAGGATGACATGAATCGGGGCTAGATATTTTAATCCCATTTTTATTGTTAAAACCATAGAAATTTAAAAACTTTTAAAAATTATTATATTTTAACAAATAATTTACAAGGGAAATTAAAAAAGTAATGAGACACACAATAACAAAAACTTGTAGAAATACAGCCAAACCTTACACACCAAAAAAAATGAGATCAAAAAAAAGGGGCCCAAACTCATCACCCTTCCCCCATTGCGCATTCTTAATTTATAAACGTACAGTGTCCCCTAAAGCATCCTCGAAAAGTGGCAAAAAAAATTTGATGTTATTTCGTTTAAAAAAATTAGAAAAAAAAAAAACTTGGGGGAACTATTTCGTTTTAAAAAAATAATCGCAAATTTTTTATTTTGCCAAACTTTTCAGGAGCTGAGGGGCACGTACGTTTTTGAATTAAAAATGCGCAAATGGAAGGGGAGATGAGCTGGGCCCTTTTTTTTGATCTCATTTCTTTGAGTGGTATGGGTTTTGGGTGTATTTTTACAAGTTTTTTTTAGTGTGGTTTATATTCTTTCAAGTATGTTCCCTAATCCATTTTTTTGGCCAATTGGAAACCGTCGATTCAAGGTTGTGGTGGTCGTTTTTAAGCATAACAACAATGCAAATTGGAAGAAAGCATGAAAGGGCCGGGTTTATTAATTTTGTAATGGGGGGAACAAGTATTCCAGAAATATTGCCTCCAAATTAAGATTATGTAACTTTTTTTATAATTGGATTATTAAATAATTTAAGTTTAAACCCAAAAAATATATTTCAAAAGAGCTTATTTTTCGATTTTGGGTAAAATAAAAAGCCTTTTTTTCAAGAATAATTACTTTAAAAAGAATTGTACAAAATTATTTATTAAACAAAACTCTGCCTTTACATAAGGGAGCCTTAAAAACAAGGTAACAAAAAAAAATTAATTTAATTTAACAAATTTCATTTTAACAAAGGAAAAAAGTTTCAGATTTTGAAAAATAGAAGAAAAAAAAATGAAATGAGAAGTATGATTTGGAAGTATAAAAAAAACAAAAACTGTTTTAATAGGAAAAGCTTAAGTCCCCCCGCGTTGTGGGTGAGCTAATATTTGGGGCATTTTTGGGGAAAGCCCTTGTGTTATGCGGATTTTTGTTTTTCTGTGAAAAAATTTTAAAGCGAAAATTTTTTTTAAAAATTTAAATAAATAAAAATTTAAAAAAATTTCTTAAATTTTTTTTTTAATTGAATTTAAAAAAAAAAAAAAATCGAAAATTTCGATTTCATAAGAAATAATTATTTGGCGCTCAAATTTTTCACGAATATTAATTCAAAAATTAAGGTTCTGTGAAAAAAAAATTACAATAGATAAAGCATGTAGGTGTTTAAGTAAAGAATTTTTTAAAAAAGAAAAAAACTAAAATTTCGATTTTTATGAGAAATAGTTTTCGATTGCGTCAAATTTTACAAGAAATTTTTAAAAATTTTTTCATGAAATTAAGGTTCTGTGAAAAAATCATTAAAATCAGATTAAGAGTGGGGTTTTAAAGTCAAAAAAATTTTTTTTAAAAATCGAAAAAATCGAAAATTCGATTTTATGAAAAAAAAAAAATTTCGTTTGCGCTAAAAACGTGGGCAGTTCAATTTAGAGATTTCAAAGGGCCCCCATAAAATTCACACAATTGGATATCGGTTTACCCGGAATCGGTTCACAAACACACAATAAACAAACAGAAAAAAAAAAAAAAAAAGAAAAACATTCCGGTTTTTTTTTCCAGTGTAGTGAAAGGAATCTTCGCTTCGCTCGTACGCTCGTACGCTCACCAAATTTAATTTAATGAAAAATGGATCTTGATAGGCTACTTTCACTTGTTTTTTATTTTTTTTTTAAAACATTTATGTAGATCTTGTATGTTACTATTAGTTGGATGAGCAATTTTTTAAACTGGAAAACGCTTAGTCCCGCCGCATTGTTGGAGAGCATAATTGGCTTTTGAGCTCCAGGTTATGCGGATTTCTGTTTTTCTGAAAAAAAAATATTACGAGTTGAAGTTTTTTTAAAAATTAAATTTAAAATTTAAAAAAAGAAATTAATTTTAATTTTTAATTTTTTAATTAATGATTTAAAAAAAGGAAAAAAAAATCGTAATATTGAAAATTTTCTTTTGAAATAATTTTCTTGGACAAATTTACCGAAATTTTAATTTAAAAAAATTAAGGTTTCGTAAAAAATCATACAAGAGGAAGGTGTTATAAGTCAAAAAGTTTTTTTAAAAAATTAAAAAAAAGTAAAATTTGATTTTCATGAAAAACAGTTTTTCGATTGCGCTAAAATTTTTCACACGAAACCAAATTCATAAAATTAAAAGGTTTTGGGAAAAAAAATCATTAAGGGTTTAAATCATGTAGGTGTTATAAGTCGAAAAAAATTTTTTTAAAAAATCAAAAAAAAATCGTAAAATTGCGATTTTTCATAGAAATTTTCGATTGCGTCAAAACTTTGGCATTTCGGGTTCAGAGTTTTCGAAGGCCCCAAAAAAATTTCATCGAATTTGGAGTATCAGTTTAGCCGTAATCGTGTTAACAGACACACAAAAAATACAGAGAAAAAAAAGAAAAAAAACATTCCGGATTTTTTTCTCCAGTGTGTGAAATGAAATCTTCGCTTCGCTCGCTACGCTCATCCAACAAACAAAGCGTAAAATTGCTATTTTCATAAGAAATTATTTTTTGGTGCGCACAAATTTTACACGAATATATTAATTCATAAAACTAGGAAAACGCTTAAGTCCCGCCGCGTTGTTGGATGAGCGTAATTGGTGCATTGAGCTGCCATGTGATATGCGGATTTTCTGTTGTTCTGTGAAAAAATCATTTACTAAGTTGAAGATTTTTTTTTAATTAATCGTAATTTTAAAAAAGAAAAAAATCGAAAAAATTTGAATTTCATAAGAAATATTTATTTGATTGTGCTCAAATTTTACACGAATATAGAAATTCATAAAATAAAGGTTCTGTGAAAAATCATTACAATCGGATAAAGCATGTAGGTGTTATAAGTCAAAGAATTGTTTAAAAAAGAAAAAACCCGTAAAATTTCAATTTTAATGAGAAATAATTTTTCGATTGCGCTCAAATTTCACAATAATATTTAATTCATAGAAATTAAGGTTCTGTAAAAAAATCATTAAAATCGGATTAAGCATGTAGGTGTTATAAGTCGAAGAAAATTTCTTAAAAATCGAAAAAAATCGTAAAATTGCGATTTTCATGAGAATATTTTTTCAATTGCGCTCAAAAACGTGGCAGTTCTTCGTTCAGAGATTTCAAAGGTCCCCATAAAATTTCATCGCAATTGGAGTATCGGTTTAGCCGGAATCGTGCTAACAGACACACGAAAATACAAACAGAAAAAAAAAAAACATTCCGGATTTTTTCTCCAGTGTAGTGAAATGGAATTCTTGCTTCGCTCGCTACGCTCATCCAACTAAGGTTTTATGTAAAAAATACATTACAATCGGATAAAGCATGTAGGTGTTATAAGTCGAAGAAATGTAAAAAAAAGCGTAAAATCGCAATTTTCATGAGAAATAATTTTTCGATTGCGCTAAAAAAAAGTGGCAGTTCTTAGTTCATAGATTTCGAAGGCCTCCAGAAAATTTCATTGAAATTGGAGTATCGGTTTAGCCGGAACCGTGTTAACAGAGAGACAAAAATACAAAAAAAAAAAAAAAAAACATTCCGGATTTTGTTCTCCAGTGTAGTGAAATGAAATCTCCCGCTTCCGTAAGCTCTCCCAAAAAAGGGGCCCAGGGTTAGCTCAATTCCAATAAAAATAGGGGGCCC
>JAMZAV010016569.1:0-10418 GCA_024449915.1 Sweltsa coloradensis | reverse complement strand
AACCATCTTCATGGATAGGCAGGATAAGGGGAGGGAGAGCAAAGAAGAACATGATATGAAGGTCAGGAAACAGAAGAGAGAAAAACAGAAAGGGAGAGAAACAGAAAATCAGTTATGAATGTGAGTGCTTTAAATAAGAATTATTTATTTATTGAAGGATATGAATAGATAATGCGAATGAGAAAGATAATCGACAAAAAGAGAAATACAAATGAGAGTAAAACAGAAACAGAAAAGGGAGATAAAGTAGAAAGAGAAAGGAATAGAAAGAAATAGAAAGAAAAAGTAAACAGGAAAAGATAGGGGAAGAGGAATAGAAAAATAAACAGTAAGAGAAAGAGAAAGAGAAAGAGAAAGAGAAAGAGTAAGAGAAAGAGAAAGAGAAATGAGAGAAAGGGAGTAAAATAATCTGGAAAGAGAGATCAGAAAGGTAATGGAGATGAGATGACAAATTAGAAAGAGAAGTAGTCGAGACACTGTCAGTATGTGTCAGTATGTGCTAGAATGTCAGGCATATTTAAGTAAGAAACACCTATCAATCAAGCTGGACACGATACCACCCGCGGACAGTGCCAGAATCAACAAGGCTAATTGGAACAACTTAAATTTATCATGTGCCTCATTACTATGACCGCTCCAAAGACATCGTTTAACATTCCTAAGCCAAGAGTTGATGGACTTAAGTCCACATAAGAGAGTAGTTCACCGTTCGTTAATGTTTTTGGTGGTGACGCCGAGTCAGGGTACCGTTAAAAATAGAGTCGTCCTTTGTTCTTGCTTTCAATTCAATTCACTTTAAAACATAATGTAGGCCTATTCATCGACAATGACATGAGTTTAGTAGGCCAACAACACAAAATACAAGACTGTATGAAGTCCATGCAATCCAAAGGCAAAAACTTGCGTGGCAATGAAGTGAAGTTACTGTTATCATGTTGAAAAACATCATTTATTGAAATTATTTAACAAAATTATTAGTAAAATAACAACAAAGTACATAATCCCATCTACCACCAATTAAGAACTTGGTGGTAGGCAAACGGATTTATACACGAAGCATGTTGAACTGGACTGGTTGTAGTTTTTAATCTCCTGAACATAACCTAAAAATAACAACACGCTCAGTTAACATCCTATGCATAGTTAATGAATTATTAGGATACAGTTGAGTATAAGGGCTCAAACTGTTATTAATAGAATATTATAAGAGAATAAAATAGTAAAGTACTTACATTCAACCCCAAAAGTCGAGTCCTGGATGAAGTTTTCCAGAATTTATTTTCGGAAATAAAAATTTCAGTTCAAAAATCACAGCTGGAAGCAGGTAACCAACCATCCAAACCAAAAAGAAACTAGCCGAAATCGAAATCAATTAGACTTTTATGGCAGCACTTTTGATTTCCTTTAACAATTTGAAAATTGACCAACGGCGATGAAGAGACCCAATATTTTGATGACTAATTTCTTCACTCCGTATGGCCGGTAGGTCTGTTGGCACCAAGACGATGATGCCAATAAATGCGAGGGAAAAATGAAGAAAACAAATCACAAACGAGCTTACCTTGGCTACGAGACAGTAGGCTTGTGGAGACGGCGAACTTGCCGTTTGAGCGAGGTGTCGAAGTAGGTGATGAAGAGTGAAAAATGATAGGCTAGCCTAGTGAGATGATAGAAGGGGGATCGATAGTGATGAAAGTAGTAAATGATGATACAACAACAACATACGTAATGCACACGAAAAATAGAAATTAAATATCACTTGAAAGCACTGTGAACTGTGTGTGTTAAGAAATTGTCACATAGTTACCACGAAGAATACTTGTTGGCTGTTGCTCTCGAGGCAACTATGAAATATGCGCAAAACCTGTCTAGAACAGTCAGCCGTACTGAGGTCTGAACGCTATGGCAGTTCGAAAGCAATAGGCAACGAGAAACGACCTGACTAGGGCAGGTCTAAAATCAGAGATAAGAGAAGCAAGGGGGTACGCGGGGAGTGAAAACTAAATACTACGTGAAACAAGAGTGGGCTAATACTGGCGCGAACAATACCGCCCACCAAAATGCACATTTTAAAAGTCACTTCGACAAGAAAACGACACAAAACTCAAAGAAAACGAAAAGTAAAACGATACGAAGTTCCCCAAGCTAACTAAGCATGGGTAGAACCACAAGTCGATTGACTGGGCGAATGAAACTGCCGTGGGTCGTGCGTACTGACACGACTCGCACGACAACCATCCTTACCGGGCATAAGGTCAGTGATGCGACCGATGGGCCACGACAATGGGCTGGAAGAAGAGTCTCGAAAATAGACTACATCGCCGAGTTGCAAGTTGGGACTACCGCGCAGCCACTTTCCACGTTGCATTGAGTCTGGAGGTATTCAGTGTGCCACCCTGTCCAGAAGGACTGATGTAACTGGCGCACACGTCGCCAACGTGAAAGACGCGAAGAGTGTTCGACTTCGACCGGCTCAGGAGGAGCAAGAAGAGCGGAACCGACAAGAAAATGTCCTGGGGTCAGATAAGAGCAGCTTTCTTCAGGGTGCGAATCAAGAGCGCACAGGGGCCGACTGTTTAACACAGCTTCAATACGGCAGAAGAGCGTGGCGTACTCCTCGTGAGTGTGTGGCGAGTCGGATATAAGTCTAAGCAGCAAACTTTTCGCGGACTTCACCCCGGCCTCCCAGATGCCGCCGAAGTTGGGGGCATACGGGGGACTGAAATGCCACTGGATTGCGCGGGCAGTGAGGGAATCGGATATCGCATCGTTGGCGTGAGCGAGAAACTCGGTAACTTCTCGAAGCTGACGTTCAGCACCGACATAGTTACGTCCATTATCGGAATAGATGTCCGAGAGAAGTCCTCTTCGGAAACTAGTCGGTCTAAGCAACCAAGAAAAACGTCGGTGGACAGATCTGACGCCATCTCGAGGTGCACAGCCTTGGTACTCATACACACAAACAGCATAGATAGCCCTTGGAGAGCGCAGCATTGCGACGATTGCTTGCTTTCACTCGGAAGGGCCCAGCAAAATCCGTTCCTACTTTCAAGAGGCCCGTGACGCTTGCACGCGAGCGGAAGGAAGATCCGACATGATGGGTTGTGGTGACCCGTGCACGAAATTTAAGACAAGTTAAACAGCGGTGAATGCGCTGCCGCAACAGTCCTCGGAGTGAAACAATCCAAAATTGTTGTTGAATCAACGCCTGAACGGTGCGAGGACCTGAATGGAGTGAACGTTTGTGAAAATCATCACAAATTAGAGACGACAGGTGAGCTTGCTTTGATAGCAAAAGAGGATGACGGGCGTCAACAGGAAGAGAGGAGTGTCTCAGTCTCCCGCCCACCCTGTGAAAAACCTGATGAATCGAGGAATGGCTTGAGAGAGGCCAACTTCGAGGTGACGCTACCATTTTGCTCAAGCTGGCGCAACTCACTGGCGAAAAACTGACGTTGAGAAAGCTTGACAAGCATGTCAAGAGAAGACTGCAACTCTTCAGTGCGCAGAGGGCCCTTGGGATACAGGACCTGAGAACGTTTAGCTAGCAGGATCCGCGCGAATCGGATGACGTAGCCAAACACTCGCTGCGAACGGAGTAGAGTGGAGAACTTCATGAAGTGAAGCAACAATGGGTCGACGACAACGTCGGCCTTGGCGATCAGAACTGCATGCGGTTTCATCTCAGGCAACTCAACGCCGACGGAGGTAGGCGTTGATCTGGGCCAAGAATCGGGGCATGATTGAAGAAAAGGCGGTCCCAACTGCCACAAAGGGTGAAGAAGCATTTCAGATGCCGCCAAACCACGGGACGCACAGTCAGCTGGGTTCTCAGTGGACGGAACGTGAGCCCAATCGGACGGTGAGGTGTGCTCCAGGATTTCTACGACTCGATTTGCCACGAACGTTTTCAGCCGATGAGGAGGTGTAGCCAGCCATGCGAGAACGATAGTTGAGTCCGAGTAAAGTACGATGGCGTTCAGGGTGAGAGAGTTGAGTGCAGGCAAGGTAGCTTGGAGAAGACGGGCAAGCAGCAGAGCCGCAGACAGCTCGAGCTTTGGAATGGTCAACGTCTTGACTGGAGCAACTTTGCTACGGGCTCGGAGAAGGCTAACGTGAAAGGTGGAACCCGACGTCATGTGGAGGTACAAGACGGCGGCGTAGCCTTTCTCTGAAGCGTCACAAAACCCAACTATCCGGAGGACGCCGTGCAGTGAGGGAAGTGACGTGGGACACGAAACTTGACGAGTTGAGCTACGTCCGGCGACGGCGGAGTGCCAAGTGTTTGAGAGCTCGTCGGAGAGTGGGTCGTCCCACTGAGAATGAGACATCCACAATCTCTGGAGAAAGATTTTCATGAAGGAGACAAATGGCGAGAGAAATCCTAACGGATCAAATATCCTGGCGATGTAGGAGAGTGCTGAGCGCTTTGTCAAATGGCCTTCGAAAGGCTGAGCACGGAATGAGAAGTCATCAGTGTGGGGGTCCCACAATAAGCCCAAGAACTTGATTCCCTGCTCTTCAGGGGAGAACGCAAGTGGTGTTTCCAGATGGTCCTCGGGAAGGGTCGCAAGGGCAGCAGGGAGATTGCTGGCCCATTTACGAGGCTCGAAGCCTCCACTGGAAAGTAACAGCGTGAGCTCTTCTTGAAGAGCGATAGCCTGAGCGAGGTCCTTAGCGCCTGAGACGATGTCATCGATGTACGTGTCAAACGTAATCGCACAAGAGGCAAGAGGGAAGGGCGCCCCGTCGTCTTGCACCAGCTGGTGTAAAACTCGTTTGAGAAAGAAAATCTGATGGAGCTAACCCGTAGGTGACAGTATTGAGCTCGTACTCCAAGACAGCCGAATCAGGATTCGGGCGCCAGAAGATGTGCTGATGGACACGATCAGCTGGTAGAATACGAATCTGCCTGTACATTTGGCGGATGTCAGCACAGATAGCGATGGGATAAGTCCTGAAGTTGATCAGGATACTTGGGAGATCTCGCTGAAGCTTGGGACCGATTAACAGCTGCTGATTAAGAGAAGCACCATGCGCGTCCGCCGCAGAGGCGTTGAACACGACTCGAAGCTTCGTTGACGAACTTGAAGCCTTGTGCACGCAATGGTGTGGAATCACGTAATCCGATGACGTGACAGCAAGCTGCATGTGCTGAAGATCCGCGTACTCCCGCATGAACGTGTGATAAGCAACGTCATGCTCAGGAACGCGCTTGAGGCGACGTTCCAGACTGAGAAAACTTGAGAAGGCAACATTGCGATTGAAGCCAAGAGGCACGCACTGAGGCTTGAATGGGAGCCCTACAGAGTAACGCCCCACATCGTCTCGATGTGTGAGGCCACGAACTGGTCTTCACACAGCTGATCATCTGGATTCTTCTGAGAAGGACGCGAAACCTCCTCAGTTTCCCAGAACATGCGAAGAGAACGATCCAACGATGGAGCTGAACATGCGAAAAGGGAGCATGGGGCCTGAGACTCGAGTCCTGATGCCGGAATCGAACCCAAAATCACCCATCCGAACAGGGTGTTGAGAGCGGAGCGTTGGCCTCCGATGACTACATCGCTGGTCCTACTAAGAATATCCGGATACAGATTCGCTCCTATCAGGAAGTCGATTTGTCCGGAAGATGAAACCTATCGTCGGCCAACGAGAGCCCGCGATAGCGCTCGAACACCTCGATAGGGACGGAGGTAGTAGGAAGGCGATCTGAAATGGCAGACAAACGAGTGCCTGAACGCGGAGATGATGGTTTGGATTCAACCGAGAAGCAATGTCACAGAGCACATTGCCATGAACCTTGGTAACCGCTTGCCCTATGCCAGACAGTTGAATAGGGCTGGGTTCTACCTTCAATCCGAGACCTTGAAACGAGAGAATGAGTTTAGCTGAGACTTGAGACCCAGAATCTATGACGGCACGAATAGGGTGATGTTGTCCCGCGCATCCCGAATTAAAGCTCTCACGGTACCCAACAGGGCGACACGCTGAGTGGACGGGATTGCCTCCATACGACAGGAAAAAGTACGAGCTGCGATCGTGTCTGTGGGCTGAGTAGAGCTGCTATTATGATGGTTGATAGTCGGCGTTGGTGCTTTCATCGGATGCAACAACGAGTGATGCCGAGTGCTGTGACACGTCCAGCATGAACGTTCAGATTGACATTCGGATTGTGAATGAAGTCCCAAGCAATTGAAACAGCGACATAATCGCCTGAGTACTTGTCGGGCAGCGATTGCTTGAGAAACGTTTGACACTTATACAAGGTGTGAGAACTCTGGCATAATGGGCAAGTGGGTGATGGACGGCTTTGAGCTTCCGGCTTGACGAGCCTGAAGCAGACTTATGTTCACTGGAGTCAGGCGTTTGCAACGAGCAATGAGTTGACTTTTCTCGATGACTGCGCCGTAGACTGCGCCTTAACTGGGGTCGAACCCGGTTGATCCAGACAGACACAACTCAAGCGTCCTTGAAGCTTCGTCCAAGAACGTGATAAGCTGCTGATAAGTCGGAGTAGAGAACGCAGAATGCTTGGCCTCGAAGTTTTTCCGGGTTTTGTGCGTCTAAGTTTGACAAAGTAAGTGACAGAAGGAGAAAGTCAGCTAAATCAGGAATCTTCAAAGCCTTGAGAGCGTTCACGGAATTACGATGAACTTGCAAGACTGCTGTAACTTAGAATGACTGCTTGATTTCAATGGAGTGAAATCGAGTACCTGTTGAATATACATAGCGGCCAATAAGCGCTTGTTCTGATAGCGCGACACTAGCGCGTCGTAGACAAGAGGATAATAGCGCTTGAAATTTGAAACCCCATTAATTGCAGCCAATGCAGCATCTCGCAAAGAAGAACGCCAAATAGTGAAGCGTTGTACATTGTTCAATGATTCGTTGTCATGAACAAGGGAGCTGAACAGAGCATAGAAGTCTGGCCACTGAGTCATGTCGCCTGAAAATATTGGCAATTGAATATTGGGTAGCGTATTAACTTGAGCAGCAACAGTAGATGGCGGATTCACAGGAATAGCATCTGGATACGCGCGACTATGGCGAGATACTTATCGCGTGCCGAGTAGAGAAGGCTCTCAAAGCTGGCTTGTACTGCGTCGACCGGAAGAGGGTTGACACCTTCCTCGAGCTGAGAATTAGCAACTAATATTTCGCTCTGAACCGCTTCGAAGTCAGTTTCCAACTGGTCAAGCTTGTCAAACCGCGATCTGTGACGAGAAGCTTCCCTCGTCTTGAAGCGCTTGAAACGCGTCATATGAGCGTTGCACTGAGGCAAATATACGCTCTCTTCTAGCTAGGAGCAAGCTACGTTGCCGTTCCTGCTTGGTCATGATAACCGAAACTAAGACGACAATAAAAGAAACAGGGAGTGACTATTGCGAGTGCATTGAAAAAAACAACAATGAACACAAAATGGTTAGATCGAACCCGGGAAGTCAGGACAAATAACTAGCGACGTGTATAAAATACACGCGACCGAGAGAATGTAAACAATCTACATATGCTCGCCCTGCGACAATCAACATTTAACTAGATAACACTGCGTGTGGTGAGTCATGCACACGCCGAGTATGACCCAGTGATGAGAGATTGAATATCGACAAACAACAATGCGAGATAATATTTGAATGGTTTTGAAAGTGGACTGTATAATGAAAAAAACGAAATATATTCGGCACGAGTGGACCAAAATGTTGGCACCAAGACGATGATGCCAATAAATACGAGGGAAAAATGAAGAAAACAAATCACAATCGAGCTTACCTTGGCTTCGAGACAGTAGGCTTGTGGAGACGGCGAACTTGCCGTTTGAGCGAGGTGTCGAAGTAGGTGATGAAGAGTGAAAAATGATAGGCTAGCCTAGTGAGATGATAGATAGAAGGGGGATCGATAGTGATGAAAGTAGTAAATGATGATACAACAACAACATACGTAATGCACACGAAAATAGAAATTAAATATCACTTGAAAGCACTGTGAACTGTGTGTGTTAAGAAATTGTCACTGAGTGACCACGAAGAATATTGTTGGTTTGTTGCTCTCGAGGCAACTATGAAATATACGAAAACACTGTCTAGAACAGACAGCCGTACTGAGGTCTGAACGCTATGGCAGTTCGAAAGCAATAGGCAACGAGAAACGACCTGACTAGGGCAGGTCTAAAATCAGAGATAAGAAGAAAGAGGGGTACGAGGGGAGTGAAAACTAAATACTACGTGAAACAAGAGTGGGCTCAATACTGGCGCGAACAAGGTCTATGTTATTTGAAAGTCGTTTTCGTTTTTTATCGTTCTTTTTTTGTTTGGTTTTTTTACGAGTGAGCGGACGAAGTAAGTCTCAATGGCAAGTTTTGCGGCACTTCGTTGTGTTTATGTCCGATTTTGACGAAATTTCACACCAACGTCAAGGACCAATAGATAGAGTGCTGTTAACATGAACAGAAAACTCTGCAGTAATCCAACCTACAAAAAATTAAAACTAAACGATTTATTACTTTATTTTTTTAAACTTAAAGTTAATGCTTTAAAAAGAAAAACATTTCTCCCCAATGTTACCACTATTATTGTTGTTGACTGGAAAAATTTAAAAATTTTATCTTGCCCTGCCAACTTGCAAAAAATAAATAACTGCAACAAATTTAGTTTTACAGAGCGTAAGTAAACTGGATTTGATTTGAGGAGCGTATAAGATGAATGGCATAACATCTGATGCCGAAATGGGGTGCAGGAATGGACCTTTCTAAAACATATTTTGGAATCTTGATAGCTTTATTGTTGAAATAAATAATAATAAAACTGATTAACATAAAACATCTTCAAATGCAATCCATCCACTGGCAGGGTACCGGCGAAATGTAACAGGTGTGACTAACAAAAGGAAGGGATCCACATGGTGTATAAAACTTTGCCCCTCTTCAGGTGAACTATTTATGTAGCGGATGGGACTATTGTGTTGGGATGTCCGAGGGCTCCTTCAGTCAGGAATGCCGGTCACGACGGGGACCCAGGACCTCCCTATTCAGAGTCAAGCGCAGCGCTCGAGCCAACACTGTCGGTTACTGCTGGAATTATACTTTAAATTATACATTAAAAACAACTTATTTTAAAAATATAGTTACATTGGTACAAAATAATTGTTCGTTAAAAAAGTACGTGTTCATGTTCTAGCTAACCCACGAAAGAATTTGGAACCAAGAAATAGTTTATTTATTAACTCTATGTCTATCCTATACAGTAATACAAACTCAATAAAACTAGTTACATAAAATGATGCAGACACAAAAATGAACTGTAGTTGAGCAAAGTTTGAAATACTGTAATAATATAACAACAATGTTTAATGCTTTAATTTAAGGACAATAATACCACACAAAACAAAAACTTGTAAAAATACAGCAAAACCTTACACACTCAAAAGAAATGAGATCTAAAAAAAGGGCCAAGCTCATCTACCCTTCCACATTTGCGAAATTTTTAATTCATATACGTACAGTGTCCCGTAAAATATCCTTTAAAAGATTTTGCAAAATAGAATTTGCAACTATTAATTTAAACGTAATAGTTCATTCAAATTCTTTTTTTCTAATTAATTTTAACGTAATGGGCATTCAAATTCTATTTTGCCAAGCTTTTCAAGGATGTTGTTTACGGGGCACTGTAGTTTATGAATTAAGAATGCGCAAATGTAGAAAAGTAGATGACTTGGCACTTTTTTTAGATTCATTTTTTTTGAGTGTGTAAGGTTTGGCTGTATTTTTACAAGTTTTTTATGTGTGGGATCTCATTACTTTTCAAGTTTCATTGCAAAATTATTTGTTTAAAATATAATAAATTTTATCAAAGTCGATTTTAAATTTCTATGGTATTACCAATTAACAATAGAATGAAAAGTATAGTGGTCCAAAAAACTTGCTTTTTGTAAAAAATGTAACGATTATTGTCACGTAACTATAGTTACTTGTTGATTGTATGCCTGTATAAGGGTTATTTTAAAACCTTTATTTGGAAGCCTTCCAGCAATTTTTTTTAAAATTTTTCTTTCAAAAGGGGAAATTTCATCACTATTACCTTAAGTCCATGTAAAATATGAACGTTGAAGCCCCACCCGTTTGGTCAGAATCGCCAGGCAATTAAAACTGACGAATTAGATAGAAGCCAGTAGTAACTAACATCCTTAAAGTGATTTTGAGCATGTTTCAAGTCATATTTTCACCAAGAAGGAATGCTCGTACGGTACCCCAACCAAATTTGGCATGTGTTGTCGGGTACCTAAATCCCATCGATTTTGATAGTTTTTAAATTCACATCACGTTTCATGATGACTGGGTGACACCTCGAAATCACCACAACTCTGCTTGCTGTATAAGGTGCCAGAGTGGTACGCACCGGCTTGGCTGCGGCCCTAACGGG
>JAMZAV010016568.1:0-10590 GCA_024449915.1 Sweltsa coloradensis | reverse complement strand
TATTATTAATTTGTAAAGATTATTAAAAGGGGCATAGGGTTTTATAGACAGGAGGATTTATAGACGATGGGATTTCGAGCCTGTGAAACCATCCCTTATATTAATAATAATAATAAATAATAATAATAATAATAATAATAATAATAATAATAATAATAATAATAATAATAATAATAATAATAATAATAATAATTGAAGAGAAATTTGAAAAGAAAGACTTGACAGCGGAAAGTTGGGCCCATGCTGTTTATCGAAAGCTACCCACACAAACCTTTATCTACAAGCTACTTCACACCACCATCCAGCTCAAAAGCATTCAGTCATCAATTCTCTCGTTTCCCGGGCAAAACGGTTATCAGATGATCAAAGCTTCCCACAAGAAAAGAAAGCCTTGACAGCTGTTTTGAAGAGCAATGGCTATAGTGCGGTCAAAATCCGGCGGGCTTTCAACAGAACTGAGGTAAACAAAGAATTGATTGAGAAACCTGAAAATCCTCCGAAACTCGCTTCCCTGCCATATGTGAAATTTACTACTGATCGCATAGCACGTTATCTTGGAAAGCTAGACATCAAGACAGTATTTAAGCCTATAAATAAAATTTCTACCATGTTGAGATCGCCAAAGGACCCAGTACATCTAGCCGGAAGTGGAGTTTATAAAATCCCTTGCAAGTGTGGCTGTAGCTATGTAGGCCAGACTTTAAGGACAGTGGCAACAAGGGTAAAAGAACACAAAAACCATTGTAACAAGGGTCACGTCGAGTTGTCTGTAATCGCTAAGCATGCCATAGACAATATGGCTGACTCAAGGCATGAGATTCTTTTTGATGAAACGAAAATAATTTGCCAAGAAGCTGCGTTATGGCCTAGACTCATAAGGGAGTCAATTGAAATTTCGAAAACACCTAACAATATGAATGGAGATGTAGGTGGCTACAAACTTAGTGATTCGTGGATTCCTGCCATTAATTTAATTAATCACCTCTCAGCAGAGAAAATGCGATCAAACCAAGAACTACCACCAGATCAACAACAGCATCAACAGCATCTTCATCCACAAGACCATCCTACACCACTACCACCACCTCCACAACCACCTCAACCACCACCACAACAACAACAACAACAACAACTAGAGCCGTCCACCGCCATCCTGGCAGTTCCAAGAAGAAGTGAACGTTTGCAACAGAGGCAAACAAACGAAAGACCAGCAATCCCTTGAAAATGTCTTCCACAGTGAGGACGCTACGTCGGGAAATCAAGAATAATGTAAGTTATTCACCACCACGACGCGACGAAACATCCCGTCAATGTTATAATTTCTCTTCAATTATATCGGGTCGCGAAAGCATAACTTGTGAACTAATAATAATAATAATAATAATTAAAGGAGATTCATAATAAATTATTATTATTATTATATTATTATATTATTATTATTATTATTATTATTTTATTATTATTATTATTATTATTATTATTATTATGCTTACATCTGAACGCGGGTAAAATTTACCTGGATTGTTCGTGTGATACATAAATTGCAACTGTTTACAGCCATCCGTTTTTGGGGTTGGAGTTTAATAAAAATTTTATTTGGAATAAAACAGCTGAGAAAATATGTAAACGTTTAAAAGTCATGCGCTTAATAATTAATGCAGTTAAAAGTATTTTACCATTTAAATTGTAAAGATGGTTTATATAGCCCTTGCAGAGTCGGTTATTTCTTACGGTTGTTAATTTGGGGAAAGTTCTTCTCACAGCAAAAGCTAATCTCTATTCAAAAAAAAAAATAATGAAGATGATTATTTTGAAAAAAATTTAAAAGACTTAGAAGAGAGATACAAAACTTTTTCCCCTTTACAAAAAATTATTCACATAAAATTATTTTTGAAATTTTTTTTCGTTAAACTACAAAAATTTCAAAAATCACACTACTTCTATCCCCTCCAAATTTTCAGAAATATCCCGGTTGCCATGGGTTGCAAATAAGTATGGAAAAAGAACACTTAGCACAGTATACCTTTCTATTTAATAGTATTCCAAAGAACATCGAGACTTAGAGACTTTTTTATGAAATAAAAAGAGAACGAAAGGCATTTTTATACGAAATGTTGAATTTGGGGTTGTTGTGTTTTTGTACTTGTGTATTTTCATAAGTGTTTATAATTTAATGTAAATGAAGCACTCTTATATTCATGTCCTATATCTGTTCTTTTTTACTTTTTATTAAATGTATTATCTGAAAAAATTTTTGCTTCACAAAAAATTTTTTTGGCTAGTATAAGTTTTTTAAAAATTTGCACTTTAATTACTTGTTTTTATCTACATTTTAATCTTTTATTTTAGTATTAATATTTTTTTCCTTTCCTTTTTACACGGAGTCTTTAAAAGGCCTTTTTTACTTATGTTATTTCAAAAAATATGTTTTGCTATCTAAAATTTTTGAATCATCGAATTATTTAAAAATCATTTTTTTCACATGTATAAATTTTTTAAATGTAACATAATACAGTTAAGCTGCCCGTCGCTTGTGGATGGCCGAACTTTTTTGGATAAAAAAATTTATAAGAGATATTTATTCAAAAAAAAAAATATAATTTATTATTTATTATTTTATTATTATTTTTATTATTAATTATTATTATTATTTTAAATTATTTTTATTATTTTATTATTATTATTATTATTAAGATATTTTTAAGAACCTTAAAAAGAGGTGGTGGTTTTAATTTTATACGTAAGTAAAAAATTTAAAACTTTTAGGAGGAAGAAGATTTTTTTAAATTTTTTGAGGGTATTTTAGGGGAACTAGTTGTGGGAAAAAACGAAAAGTAACCTTGTATGCTTTACAGACCCCCCAACTATATCACAAAGTCAGATTATATAAACGAAATAAAAACCCTAGGGAAAAGGAAACAATAAAAATACTGTAAATTTGGGGGACATCAACATTAACACACTTGAAAACCATGATGATAAAGTTAAAATGTATCAGTCAATGCTAGCAACGAAGGGTTTTATCCAATGATCACAAAACCGACAAGGGAGGAGATAGACACGACCGGTTTGTAGTACTTTAGATATATTTACTTCGGGGTATTGACCTACTTCAAATCAGTTGTATAAAAAACTAAAGTCAGTGATCTTATTAGTACCCGTATCGACCGGTATTGAGATAAACAAAAACAAGACGAGCATAAATTTTTCCCAAAAAATGCATCGACGGACAAAATTTATCAGAATTTTGAAGGGTTTTAAAAAATGGGAAGATTTATTTGTAGTTCTAACTTTTTTTAGCAATTAATGAGCAATTTACTTTAATTTTAAATCGGCTTATGATAAGGTTCAACATAGAGATAATAAGGAAACAAAGAGAAGAAAAAACGTGGGTGACAAAAGAACTCCAAAATTTAATAAAAGAAAGAGACCAGCGTTTAAAAAGGGAAAAAAAAAAGTGCCCACAGTTAAGTGTTTTTAAAGAATGGTATAGGAATAATTACAAAAAAGGGAAGAAATACTGTTAAAAAAAAATACTTAAAGAAAAGGCAATATTTTTTTAATCTAATAGAAAGGATGAAACAGTATAGGGACACATGGCAAAAAATCAATAGTTTTGGTAGAAAAAAACAAAAATCAGTAGAGGAAATTAAGATAAATTACCTCGGAAAAAGGAAACAATCCCAAACAAGAGCGCATTCGCTAATACTTTTTTTTGAGAAATTGAAAATACAATCCACGGTGTGACATCCAATGTGTTGATTACGTACGAGAGAAGAGCGTATGATAGACAGCTCCAATCAATGTACATTCTCCCGGGTTTGTGTAGTAAAGTTTAAAAAATATAATAAATGTAGAATAGTGATAAACAGGCTGGCATTTATGGGAAATTGAATGAAAAATTTACAAATCATTGCAGAAAATAAGTCCCGGGAATAGCATTGTTTATAAACTTTTCATAAAAGAAGGAATAACCCAGATGAGCTGAAAAAATTTAATTATAAGACCAAATTTTTAAAAAGGGCGATATTTTGACATAAAAATTTCAGGCCTATTGCAAAAACTGCCAAGATTTAAAAAATATTAGAAAGATACGTAGCTGACTGTTTAATAAAAAATATATGACAAAAAATTTAAAAATAATTAACAAAAAACAATATGGATTTTAAAAAAAGGAAAAAAACAAGAAGACCTGTTAAGATCGTTCTCTGACATAATAAATCCCAAACTTGATAGAATTGTCATATAGTATGTTGTTAAAGATTTCAAAAAAAAACCTTTTTTACCCTTTATCACACTAACCTTAGAGCATTACAAAAATAGGCGTACGAGGAGATTTTAACGTGGTTTGAAAACTATTGTTGAATAGGAAAACAAAAGTAAAAGTAGGGGAGTGTATAGTGAAGCTAAACATGTTTCAGTGGGGGTACCACAAGGGTCAATTTTGGGTCCTCAACATATTTAGTATTGCAACTTTTTGGTCGATATATTGTCAAGTGTTTATTTTTTTTTATGCGGACGACGCTGCATTATTGCAATTTAAAAAGAACGCAAACTAGCAGTAGAATATTTTCAGGCGATTTTCTTAATTTTTTGAAATGGAACCAGACATGAGATCTTATCAACGCGGAAAAAAAAATGAAATTTTGCAATTGCCCACCTTTAAATGCCGATAGGAATGCCAGATAGAGGTAATTGCTCACGATTTAATTTTTTGCACAGACACGTGGCAAAGATTTTTTTAAAATGTTCATGCCAGACAAAAAAATTTCTTTTGTTACAGCCCTCCCATTTAGGCTTGAAATAGATCGAAGATATTGCGGGGAAATTCAAATAGGGAAACTATGCAATAGACTAAGATCTTGTGCTTTTTCAGTTTAGCCGTAAAAAATATCTTATCATTTAAATACCGTAAAATGGTATATATTGCTTAGCTGAGTCAGTTTTTTTCGTACGGTATATCGGGTTGGGGTAATGCGCTTATCGAAATTAAAAATTTTAAAATTTACAAAAAAAAATTAAAAAATGATGAAGAAAAAGAAATCGTTTATGGGGGGATGTGTCTCGGATTTTTATTTACTATTTGATGTTTTGCCCGTTAGGAAAATCTTTGTTTTTAAATGTTAAAAGATACTTTTACAAAAAATATAAAATTTATTTACCACAAGCCTTCAACTCGAGCCAAAAGTGCGGAAATTTTCCCGTTACCACCCTTTAACAAAAAATGGGAAGAGATCGTTTAAAACTCTGACCTTTAATTTTAATAAGATTCTTCCAGAAATTAAAGAATTAGATTCATTTAGAGATATAAAAAATTTAAAATTTAAAAACATATTTTTTTTCTTCAAAACAATATTTTAGTTTAGTGAGGAAATTTTGGTTATGTGATTTTTATATTTATGTTTTTTAGGTATTACAATTTTCTTCATTCTGTTCATTCAAAATTTACTATAATGTCAAATTTATTAATTATACATTTTTTAGACCACATGCGGTAATTTCAATTAATAAATTTCAATTATTAGGTTTTAAGTGTTCAGAAGTGAATAAATCCTTATCTTTAATAAACATAGTTCTACAGATAAGCTGCATGTGCAGTTTGTGGAAGGTTGAATGTATGAAATATGTAAGGTTATGAAAGAAAGAAAAAAAAAAAAAAAAAAAAAAAAAAATTATTATTATTATTATTATTATTATTATTATTATTATTATATTATATTATTTAATTATAATAATAATAATTATTATTATTATTATTATTATTATTATTATTATTATTATTATTATTATTATTTATTGGATGTATTTCATACAAACTCGGTTAAACCGGAGCTAACATGTTGTACGGACTTACGTCAAGTACTTCCATGTGTACCTATTACATACATTATTACTTTTGTCTTAACTCTAACTAAAATAAGTCATTTATAAATTCTAATATTGTTTGTAGATGATGTTTTCTTTTTGCTGTGTACGGTATTAATTATTATTATTATTATTATTATTATTATTATTATTATTAATTATTGTTATTGTATTGTTTTTTTCTTAAATACGTTTACCATTTTCAGTGTTGCGTAATGTATATATCGCTCTTGCAGAATCTATTATATCTTATGGTCTACTAGCGTGGGGGTATTCCACTGACTGCCACTTTAATAAAATTCGAGTACTACAAATAAGCTTTTACGCAAAATAAGACCTCGCAATTGTCAAACTCTGTCGACTCGGGAGACATACCTCTTTTGCAACCTTCTGCCAGTTGACGGCCTTTTCACGTACCAACTGTTAATAAAATATTACTTTAAAAATGATTATATAATTCTTGTGCAGAAATACAAATGGACACGTAGTCAGGAAAAAACTAAATTTGTAGTTCCTAGAAGTAATAATAAATACGGTCAGAGGCGCCTAGAGTGTTTAGTCCCCGAGTCTTTTAATAAATTACCTGATCAATTATTAAACTTAACAAAAATTTCCGAGGTCAAGCAACAAATAAAAAGACATTTGTTGTCTCAATTGAGTGCTCTTACCTAAATCTGTTTTGCTCATACCTTGTTTTCGTAATCATCTTTTAGCTATATTTCTGTCAGGTTTCTGAAATGCCTATGAAACTTAAAAACCTTGGCGTTGTGTTGTGTTTCATTTTATTTTAACTAACGGTCATTCTACTTCAAATTGTTTATTTAATGATTGTGATTTGTTAATGTTTTTTCATAATTATTCCTTCCTCTACGGTTGTTTTTGTTTTAGTTTATTTGATGTTGTTATTCCACAGATGAGCCCGCATAATGGGCTTTGTGGGTTTCATTGAGATAAAACAATGTAATATGTGTTTTGTGAAATAAAATGAATTGAATTGAAAAAAAAAATATATATATTATTATTATTATTATTATGATTATGATTATTATTATTATTATTATTATTATTATTATTATTATTATTATTATTATTATTTCAAATTTAAGGCTTTCGCGGCCCGGTAAATAATTAACACAATTAACTGGTAAACAATAAAACAATAACAATAAAAGCAGAATCGACGCGGCGAAATGTCCCGACCAGTTAATTGTGTTAATTATTATTATTATTATTTTTATTATTATTATTATTATTATTATAATTATTATTATTATTTTTATTATTATTATTATTATTATTATTATTATTATTATTATTATTAATAATAATAATATTATTATTATTATTCGTAATTAAAATGTAATGAAAGTAATTTCCCATCGGATTTTATTGGTAGATTTTATATGTGCGTTATAAGCACATTTTAAAGAATATGTCCATATGAAAAACAAAAGTCTTGCAATTTGAGGGGATCAAAACCGTTGGTTGCTTCTACTTTGACGAGCATTTGCAAGTAGCAGCAGCATTGCGACAGGTCAATTAATTTGTTTCATTGAACCTTTTGGGAGAAATGTTTCCTCCGTTCCGTTCCTCGTGTAGGTTCTCGCTTATCAATGAGTCAAACAGAGCGTTTCTTAGTTTATTATTAAGAATGTTGATATTCATTAGACACGTACAAAATACTTTTATTCGTGCGTAGCACTGGCATTAATTTATTGTTTTATAATTCCAAATACAAACATGTATTAATACAAATACGAAAATAAATAGGGAACACCGTTCTCTGGTCAGTGCCCCTGCCACACGGGAAATAAGTTTTGAAAACCTCGGTTTTAATGAATTTGTTTGTTTATTTTCAAAATGCTAATTTTCTGAAAAAAATGTTTTGGAAATAATATGTTTCCAGTGTGTCAGCAACTTGAAAACTTTCATCACACCATGTTAATCTAATACAACGAAATATGTATTCAAAACATAAATTAACAGTGGGGCGGGGACATAAGTTTGACTCTCATTGCTAATTCTTGTTGTTTGACAAGGCTATATGGAAAGTGGGCGAATTCTTAACTGCGCGAAACGTCAAGTGAGCGAATTTTTAAGTGCGCGAAACGTAAAATGAGCGAAAACTTTCGCGCAGTGTCCTTTTCGCGCACTATGCTTTTCGCTCAATGTCCTTTTCGCTCACTTTACTATTCGCGCAGTTAAGAATTCGCGCAGTGTCCATTTGCTCACTTAAGTTTTAGCGAACTTAAGAATTCGCGCAGTTAAGGAGTCGCTCACTGTCCTTCCCCACAGTTAGCGTTTCGCGCAGTGTCCATTCGCTCACTTTACTTTTCGCTCACTTAAGGATTCGCTCACTTAACCTTTCGGCACTTAAGAATTCGCGCAGTGTCCTTTTCGCGCACTATACCTTTCGCGCATTTTACTTTTCGCTCAGTGTCCTTTCGCGCACTTACAAATTCACGCACTTAAGAATTCGCGCAGTTAAGGATTCGCGCAGTGTCTTTTCGCTCAGTGTCCTTTTCGCTCACTTTACTATTCGCGCAGTTTAGAATTCGCGCAGTGTCAAGTTTCGGGGTTTAGAGTAGTATTCTCCGGTCTGAAAACATTAAGTAGATTGGCAAGCAAGCACGCTGCAGGAGGCGCGCGACACGAGGAAGTGCGGGCTAGCGATGACATCTCCGCTCGACTTCGGGGTTCAGATTTCGTACTGTTAGTTACTCGAAACGAACGAGAAAATCATGGCGATTCCGAAAATTTAAATGCTAAATCTCAGACTTCATTATTTCCCTTCCGCTTCACGACGTATAAGTATGAAAGTGTGTTTGCTACGGAAATGTGATCCCCCACGTTTCCAATTAATCAAAGTATTCATAAAGTCGTACGCACCAGTAATCTGACTAGCATTTTCAGTAATACTAGGAAAACGCTTAAGTCCCGCCGCGTTGTTGGATGAGCGTAATTGGTGCATTGAGCTGCCATGTGTTATGCGAATTTTCTGTTGTTCTGTGAAAAAATCATTACGAAGTTGAAGATATTTTTAAAATTAAATTAAATAAAAAATTAACTTTAATTTTTTTTTATTGGATGAGCGTAGCGAGCGAAGCGAAGATTCCATTTCACTACACTGGAGAAAAAAATCCGGAATGTTTTTTTTTCTTTCTTTCTTTCTTTTTTTTTGTATTTTTGTGTGTCTGTGAACACGATTCCGGCTAAACCGATACTCCGATTGCGATGAAATTTTATGGAGACCTTCGAAATCTCTGAACTTAGAACTGCACCGTAGGAAAAATCGATCAAAAAAAATTATTTCTCTTGAAAATCGCAATTTTACGATTTTTTTCGTTTTTGTTTTTGTTTTTGTTTGTATTTTTGTCTGTTTGTTAACACGATTCCGGCTAAACCGATACTCCGATTGCGATGAAATTTTATGGAGACCTTCGAAATCTTAAACTTAGAACTGCACCGTAGGAAAAATCGATCAAAAAATTATTTCTCTTGAAAATCGCAATTTTACGATTTTTTTCGTTTTTGTTTTTGTTTTTGTTTGTATTTTTGTGTGTTTGTTAACACGATTCCCGCTAAACCGATACTCCAATTGCGATGAAATTTTTTGGAGACCTTCGAAATCTTTGAACTTAGACCTGCCACGTTTTTGGGTACAATTGAAGAAATATTTCTCATGAATATCGTATTTTTACGATTTTTTTCGATTTTTAGTGCAATATTTTCGTGACATTTGGGCCGATTCTGACCAAACGGGTGGGGCTACAACGTTCATATTTCACATGGACATTAGGATTATGGTGATGTATTGCGTTTTTTGAAAGAAAACGTTGAAAAAGTTAGCCAGAATCCATATAAATAAAGGTTTTAATATGAGTTTTTTTGAGGTTTATAATAACAATTAACAAGTAACAATAAAAACTTGACGACAATCACCTACAATGCATTTTTCAAATCAAATTAATAATTTTGTCACAGACCAACAGAAAATCCTCATAACACATGGCAGCTCAATGCACCAATTACGCTAATCCAACAACGCGGCGGGACTTAAGCGTTTTCCTAGTTAAAACGTAATTTTAAAAAAGGAAAAAATCGTAATATTGAAATTTTCATAAGAAATAATTATTCGATTGCGCACAAATTTTACACGAATATATTAATTCATAATATTAAGGTTCTGTAAAAAAATCATTACAATCGGATAAAGCATGTAGGTGTTATTGGCTGGAGAAATTTTAAAAATTTAAAAAAGTCGTAAAATTTGCGATTTTCGTAAAAAAAAGTTTTTTGATAACGCTCAAATTTCACATGAATATATCAATTCATGAAACTAAGGTTCTGTGAAAAAATCATACAATCGGACAAAGCATGTAGGTGTTGTAAGTCGAAGAAATTTTTAAAAAATCGAAAAAAAAATCGTAAAATTGCGATTTTCACGAGAAATAATTTTTCAATTGTGCTCAAAAACGTGGTATTTCTAAGTTCACAGATTTCGAAGACCTCCATAAAATTTCATCGCAATCGGAGTATCGGTTTAGCCGGAATCGTGCTAACAAACAGACAAAAATACATAAAAAAGAAAAAAAAGAAAAAAAAGGAAAAAAAACATGCAGGATTTTTTCTCCCGTGGGGAGTGTAGTGAAATGGAATCTTCCTTCGCTCGCTTGAAAATTTTAAAAGACAACGCTTAAAAAAAAAAATAAAAAAAAAAAAAAA
>JAMZAV010016567.1:0-10138 GCA_024449915.1 Sweltsa coloradensis | reverse complement strand
TTTGCAAATTGGAATGTAACGTGGATATGTATTCATGTTTGGTCAATATATTGGTTTACTCTGCAATTAAAACATAATGTTTTGCCTTGAGTAATAAGTACAGTAAAGGTTTACTCTGTCAGTAACGTATTTCATAATATCTTAACTTGGAGTGGGAGTACGCATGCCGAGGGAAGAGCAATATATTTCATTACACAAGGAGACCACAAGCTATCCAGAGCGCCCTGCTAAGTCTGCAACTCGCAAAGCGCGCCCCTGCAGATCGCTGTGGCCGCAACACTTTGTACATCAACGTGTGGCAGGCAGTAGGCCTATGCTGCTCAGGCGCGAAATCACAGAGTGGAAGAATGTTTTCAGATTGAGTAATAGCTCGACAAAGATGTCCAGATGGACGCATGTCCAGTTAAACGCATGTCCAGATGGATGCATGTCCAGATGAACGCATGTCCAGATGGATTCATGTCCAGATGAATGCATGTCCAGATGGACGCATGTCCAGTTGAAGCATGTCCAGTTGGCGTCTGTCCAGTTGGATCAGTGTCCAGTTGGATACCTGCCGGTGCAGATGTTTAAAATTTGTCTATGCTTTATTTGACATAGTATTTTGTAATTTCTTAAAATTGTTATTTTATCATGTAAATGTTTTCTTTTAAGAAAGGTATATATAGGTCAAAGTCCATAGTTTTTTTAAAATAAATTATTATTTATGTATTAGCGAAATAACAAATTGTGCTAAATTAGATTTAAAACAAACATTAAACTATATTAGATGCTTCGTTTAGAACTAGAACAGCTGATTTACACTGGGATAAATTATAATACTCTTTGTTACAATATGGACCCTGATTAGATATATTTATTTATTTTATTTGTAAATAAATAAAATGATAAATAAATAAATTGTATTTAGAGTCTACCCACTCAGTTATATAACTGATTTTCAGTGGGGGACAGTAAATCAAAGCGACTAAGCCTACCCTGTAGGCCCCGACGCAATCGACGAGTGAGCGATAAACAACCAAAGATCGATATTTTTAAAAGGAAATATAGCAATCAGTGGTATGGACAGTGCAAACACCCGCGGATCAACGCCAGAATTAACAAGGCCGATTCAGAACAACTCTGAATTTATTATGTGCTTCGTTGCTAGGACGGCTCCAAAGTCACCGTTTACAAACTCCTAAGACAAGAACTGATGGACAAGTCCAAATCAGAAGTTAAAAAACTTCTGACTTTGGCGGGAATTGAACCCTGGGCCTTCTGCATTGAAAGCAGATACGCTAACAACAAGACCAACGAGCCACACACATAGACATACGTCTATCCATCTTTATTATGTAAACTATAGTTCATTAATTACCAGCCACAATAACATATTAAGATTACTAAACAGTCTATTAGCAATCTGTTTTTAATGAATCAACGCATAAGTAATTTCACACATTTTGAATTTACATTAATGTGATATTATGAGAAACGTTTCTATAAATATAATTTTTTTCGCTATAAAGCAAACGCAGTTTATGTATAATTGGTCTATTTCAAAGATATAAATGCAACTAAGATGATATTATTGTGTAGTTGGCCAAGTGATCAGTAATATACAATAATTCAACTTGGTTCAATATTTTGTGGCGTTGGACTCACGATTGTTTGTCGTTAGCGCAACAAAAGTTTAACGTTTCTGAAATTTCCGCCTATCCGCTTTAAAAACTTCCACCAGTTACAGCCTACTAAAATATTAACCATGTTATGCCAAGATAAAAAGAATATGTTAGAATGCTGCAACATGAATCAGCTACAGTATTTCACGGCAGAAAATATATAAACTTACATTTAAAACGACAAAGCCATCACGTGCCTGTTTTATCTACTTTGTACGTGAAATAAAGTTTACTTATTTGCCTGAAAGTTTCTAAGAATTATTCGTTTTTCAATATGGCTCAGGAAATGTACGGGGTCGCTAAAGAACCAAAACCACCAGCCCAGGAGCGCGTACGAAAACTTTCACTCAGACCCAAAGACTCTTTTGTTGTAAATGGTTTTCAATACAAAATTCAATGCATTAAATAATTAAGTAGAATCAAGTTTCCAAGTACGGTTTCAGCTTCGAGTTCCACGCTGTGTAACAGCGCATGTTGGAAGAGGGCACGGAATGTGCTCAAACTTCGTAAACGTAAAAAAGACTGGGAACAATATAACTCAACAGAGTCGTGCGAAACAGTCTTGTGAAGTTTTAAGTTAGGATTATCCTAGTTTCTCTTCCCAAACCCGTGTAACGTATGACCGTTGCGGCTGGGATGAGTAAAGATATTTCCAACTTCTGCCATCACGTGCTGCTATTTTATTGCATTAAGCAAGAACCAAGAGGCTAAAAGCTACGATAGAAGTTCTTTGAAGTACTCAAGAAAGATGCAGCTTTTGTTTTGTCATTCTTGTGATTTTCATTAGCTGTGTTTGTGCGATGTGTGATACGCTGAGATTTCTGGATTTTTTTTAAACAGAATAATTAAACCATTTCGCATAATATATTTCATTAGCTGTCATTTGTTTTAAACATAATCACAGAGGTAATAATTCAGAGAGAAATATATAATAAATAAGTAACCCAATTGTTACAATTTTAATCATTTGTGGAAAATCGTGTAATAAAGGCGTTCACATGGCTTATACGACTAGATACTTACTTTTAATAATACGGTGTAGTTTTTCAATCGTTATTTTTTTAAGGCAAATAACCGTTAAATATAATCCCATGGTTTGCCAGTAAACATGTGTCATATAACTTTTTTGGGTTTCAATCAAATGTCATTCTCTGTTATACCGTAACACAAAAAATGTCTATACAATTATTGCTACATTGACACTTAAAATAGTCCCATCATGACATGTGAAATGGTAATGATAAATGGTGTTATGAAGGGTAGGTATTGGAAGAATGAGGATACAATTTCACAGATTCGGAAGTCTATTTTGGCAATCGTTCGTCGGAACCCGGGAAATTTAAAGCACGTGTACAGATATATTTCTTTCAGCCGTCTGGAGCAATGTTGTAAATGTAAAGAAGTCAAGTTTAGACAACATACCAATAGAAGTTCGTTGGCATGGAGGTCGCCGACTGTACGATACTCCCTGAAGTTGTTTCCCGATTTGGTCTTGAACGCACGCGTAATGCCTGGGATCTTTCACCCCACTCGGCGACACAACCCCAAGCTTGGTGTACTTTCAAACATTTCTGCCACTGTGGTATAATTTACAAATACATCGTGACCAACACCCCGAAAATCGCTTGTTTCCGCAATTTAGAGGTAAATAAACTGTACCGTATTACATACAGTTGGTTTCCTCCCACTTTTAGCGCCAGGAACATGCAATAATATGGAACATTTTAAAATAACATCTTTAAAGAAAACGTTGGCATAAAACATCTTTAGATATGTGTATTGTAATTAAGCACTATCGATTTTAAAAAGTATAATCTACTAATAGATAGCATTGTTTTGCGTTGTGGTAAATTCATAAATATGCCACCGATTTGTGTACATATATTATTCACAAGTTATGTCTGTATGTATAGCAGATCGGTGTATAGTATTCGCCTGGCAATTGTGTTAAAGTTGGATATATTTTTGAAGTAAGATGATCAAACAAAACATTATTATGAATGTAAACATTTAAAAGATTTCAATTTTATTTTATTTTGGTTGTTTTATTTACCTTTTGTGATGAGTAGCCTACATAGTACAAATATATACAAACATAATACAACTGAAGTTAATGAGTTAAAATATGGAAGGCATATAAAAACATATTATGGTAGAAGATGAAAAATAATGACTTTTTTTAAATAAGATAAAAGGCTTGTAATGTTACGCACTAAAACTGATGTAAACCATAATATTATAACTATAGTCATCAACGTCAACCGTTTGTATCAAAGTCGAAACACAATCGTGACGTCCTTCTGTAATGAAGATGTGCTGAGGCTGGACACAAACCATTCAGCACGACCAGCAAAATATAAACCCATCTCACATTACACCGTTTGTGAACAACACAGCTGAAAATAACAAATTATCCATTTACATTCGCGTACTTAAACATATTTTAGAATCCGATTTATTTTTTAAATTGGCCGAAGAGACATGGTTTGTTAGCTTTCAGCAACGTGACATCACAGCGGTCTGTGTAGTTGTAACTCGCTTGTCGTTCGGCTGGCTGGTTGTGTGATGTAATTATTGTACGTCGCCCGTATAGAAAAGTGTTATTTTTTATTGTAAATTTTTCGAAAAAAAACGAGAAAACACCGATACTTAAATTAAAACTAGGTTAGCAAAATAAACTCGTGCACTATATTTTGATATGAAAATATATTTCTCAAAGTATGCGATATACATGTCCATTGAACTTCCCAGTTAAATGTACCAAGCCAAGCGTTTTTATTGTTGTTCAGTGACGCATTCAACGGCGGGTTAAATAGGCGTGAGATGGATGTGATTGTGCTTTTATTACGGCGTGGAAAGATGGCAACGAAAATAAAACTCTCCGCCCCAGCTCTTATATAAAGTCACCCCTCTGCATTAACGGTTGTCAACGTATAATCACCGCTGGAGTCACTCCCCCATCTGCACTACTTTGATTGAACCGTATTAATACTACAGACGTTTTTAAAATTGACGTTAATATCAATTAAGGAAAAGCTGCATGTTTTATCAAAGATGGATGAAGCCATGTGATGAGCGCGAGTCCGCGAGACGTATTACTGTGCTAATGGCAGGGAAACGTATTTAATAATTGGTGAGTACATGCATGCCCGCGGCCCGGCATCACACTCAATCGATACACGTGATTGATGAATTATGAGGAGGGAGAGAAGAGAGGATGACCATCAGGCACGAAATTGGCATGTAACTTTAACCATCGGACAAGCTCTCTAGGGAGGAGCGCTCCTCGTGTTAACCCGTGCGTGGCCGACACCGGTAGCTCGGTGGTTAACACAGGGCCCTCCTTGTACGCTCGCCAGCTGCGCACAGTCGTCACTAAATACGCGCATTAATTGGATGTATTTGAAGTACACTTACGTAGCAGCATGCAAAAGCGTAATACCCTCAAACTCACCTTATTTATCGAAAGAAGAATGGAAACGGTTCATTTAGTTTTGTTTCGGAACATTTTATTTTATTTATTTATTTAACGTCTGTCCTATTCAGTTATAAAACTGATTTACAAAGGAGGACAACTAAATAAATCTAATTACATAGATGCAGACACAACAATGAGAACTACATTTAAGTAAATATTTAAAATATCTAGGTGCCCGTTAGGGCGCCGCAGCCAATCCGCGGTGCGCTACACACTCAAGCACCTTATACACCAAGCAGAGTTGGGGTGATTTCGAGGTGTTACCCAGCCGTCATGTAACGTGATGTGAACTTAAAACTATCACAATCGAGGGGATTTAGGTACCTGACAACACATGCCAAATTTTATTGGGGTACGACCATTCCTTCTTGGTGAAAAAATGTCTTCAAACATGCTCAAAATCACTTTAAGGATGTTAGCTACTGCTAGCTACTGCTAGCTACTGCTAACATCTAATACGTCGGCCCGCGATTCTGACCAGACGGGTGGGGCTACAATGTTCATATTTTACATGGACATTAAGGTTATAGAATGATAGTCTCTTTTGAAAAAAAAAGTTGAAAAAGTTTGTTGGAAGGCTTCCAAATAAAGGTTTTAAAATAAGCCTTAAACACTTGGCATATAATCAACAAGTAACTATAGTTACTTGACACTTGTTGACGGTATAAGCAGAGTTAGGCGGGAAAGTGCGATACGTAAACAAATGGCGGACATTTAAAAATTTTCTTCTTTGTGTGGAACGAGAAAAGGTGTCATTATACTCTCATAAAACAAATCAGAAACCGTCCCTGGCCTAGGCCCAGATGTAGAAAATTATTTATAATACAACAGTGTAGGTCTAAAGTTCCATTTGGCTATAGGACTAGTAAAATTCATACTTACATTACATGTTTGACAAGCCTAGCCAACCCTATGCCAGCACAACATTGTTTTGATATGAACTTGCTCAACTGTTTGTTTACATAATTGCAACAATCAAATCATTTCATACAACTTGTCTTTCGATTGGCCCGCGTTTATGAAGGCACTGCCATCTAGAATAAATATAGAACTTTTTCGAGCTCTTTGCTATACGCAAATCTTTTTAAAGTGTTTGGATTTCGTGATACTCTTTCAACCATAGACATCCTATATAGGGGTTTAATATCAATGCTTTCAACTCACAACCCATGACGTTTTCCACGATACCGTTCAAGAATACCAATTCCTTCGAAAACGAAAACGACTTCGTTTTCAAATTGCGTTTTCAACTCATCTCCCACGAACTCAAGAATTGGGGTCCAGTCCTTATACCGTCGTTATACCATGGTTATACCACCTATACCCAGGATGTACATGAATCCGGGTCTAGATATTTTACATCCTATATTGTTACTGCTAATACCATAGAATTTAAATCAACTTTGATAAAAATATTATATTTTAGCAAATAATTTTGTAATGGAACTTGAAAAAGTAATGAGATCACACACATAACAAAAACTTGTAGAAATACAGCCAAACCTTACACACTCAAAAGGAATGAGATCTAAAAAAAGGGCCAAGCTCATCTACCCTTCCACATAAACGTACAGTGTCCCATAACAGCATCCTCGAAAAGCTTGGCAAAATAGAATTTGCATGTTTACGTTTAAATTAATTACAAAAAAAAGAACTTTGATAAACTATTACGTTAAATTAATAATCGCAAATTCTATTTTGAAAAGCTTTTCGAGGATGCTGTTATGGGACACTGTACGTTTATGTGGAAGGGTAGATGAGCTTGGCCCTTTTTTTAGATCTCATTCCTTTTGAGTGTGTAAGGTTTGGCTGTATTTCTACAAGTTTTTGTTATGTGTGTGTTAATATTACGACAACAATGCATTAAAACACAACTATGTTGGTAATTATAACAAATTAAAAGGATATAAAATGCAATTAATTATAGTGAATCAAATATAAAAAAGACGGAGAAAAAAATGGAAAAAAGGAAAAAATAGAAAAAGAAAAAAGAAAAGAAAAAAAGAAAGAAAGAAAGGAAAAATAAAAACAGTTACAACTATATTTTCGAATATAGATTATACCATTTATCTATGAGATGTATGGCTAGATAATGAGTTTCTTTGTGTGTTGTGTGTTGAGCTAAATCTTATTTGTGTTCCATTTTAAGTGAGTTATAGGGGCTGGTTGATGTAGGAACTCTATATCATCCAAGGAGAATATTATAATATGTTGCTCACACTAATTGGCGCATGCTTACGTTACATACCTCATATGTGATGTAATGGGATTGGGATCTATTACCAACTTAATTGGTTACTGACTTAATTGGTAACTATACTTTCAGCATTTGAGTTGGTAATAGAATTAGTAACAACACAATGAGCTCGGTCTTAGGTCTTGTTCGCTCTACTTAGCACTGCGATTGCTGCAAGTCTTGGAGGGGTGGGGGGTGACAGCATTGGGAAAGGTTGCAAGAGGGAACAAATAGTATCATATAAAGACATCGAAGAACTCACATTTAAACTAAACTTACATACTTTGGCTAACAAGAGTCTGTTAACGTACCATTCTACATATAAATGCATGCGTCTAACGTCTAGGGAAAATTAAATTAAATTGCATAAATTTGTAAAGATGTAGCTAAGGGAAATGAGAACAGAATGTTTATAGAATAGATTTACAACACAAAAAGAATACACATATATATATTGAGCTCAAAGATCAAGAGTTCTTATGTTCAAGTCGTTCCCAATGCATTCACGGGGTAACCATGGTTTGTGTTTACATTTACTGTATACCGGCCTTATAACCTAACCTAATTGTATAACCTAACCTAATTATATAACAATATAGATCATTACGAACTTCAATAGAATTAAATCAGATAGTAATTCTACCGTCGTTCGTAGGACGGAGGGTGCTGAGCAAGGTGTGAGCGCTGTAAGGACCGGTCCTGACTTTAGCGATCGGGACTTCGTATTGGCTTAGTGCGATTCCCTAAATGTGCCAACTTTGAGCTGCACCAGGGCAACTAAAACTTCGTTCCCTTGCCCAGTCTAGCAAGTAAGACAAGCTTATAGATATTATATTATACGCATATGAAATGTGAATGTGTGAGATGTGGAGTTTCTGGCTAGAGTCGAGTAAAACACGATAAGACTTCTCCAGGCGGAATAACGAGACCGCGTTGACATAAAAACCGCGTAATGACTTCACAAATATCCACATTACTTAGAACACGACTCGTGAGTCACTCAGTGTGCGGCACAAGGCGGGTTAGGTTGGGCTGCAATGCACACACTTCTCATCGTATGGCGGGTTAGGGGAAGAGTTTCTGCAATACACTCACTTCTCATTGGTATGGATGGTTGATAATTTAATATTTTTATAAATAATAATAAAAAAACTAAATAAAATAAATTTATATTATAATATGTATTTATAGTTTTTAAATAGGCCGCATTATTTGTAACTGTAGAAATGTTGATGAACTCTTGGCATATTAAATAATATAAGGGTGTAATGATTTAATCTAAGGGATAACTAACGGGATTTTTTTAGAACGATTTTAATCGCTTATTTACTTCTTAAAAATAACGAACCATTACCATATTATTTTAGTGAGGCAAACACAAGCAACAGCAGAAAACGGCTTCGTTTCTTTAAGTATTTATTTAATTAATAATGTTTTTAATTTATAATCTTAATTACAAAATAACATTGTGCCACTTTACTTAAATATTTACTGACAATAACTGAAATGTGGTAAACATGACTGATATCCATATCACAATAAACATGGGTTATGAGGTAATTAATGCTTTGAATTATGCAAAGTTTAAAACATGTATTGCCCTGATTTGGTTTTCAGACGATTCTAAAGACCAAAGTCATCGTTTACAAACTTAAAACATAATGCATACAAACATACTCATATACATAGTATATCTTATCATATTGTAAATAATTCATTTGAAAGTGCAAAAAAGCCATAGCATGCCGCTTAACAGTTTCCAACTGAATTAACAAAGCTTTTTGATTAGTGAGAGTGAAGGGACAAAGTATTCCAATGTTGAGTGAGTCCTTGTTGGAGTCTGCAAGCGCCTCGTTCACAAAAAAGCATTGAGAGTGTTTACTAAACAACCTGCACTTACGTTGGTTGTAACTCTCAACGAAAAACATACCTTAAATCTATAAACCGCAAGGTATTCCGTATGATTTGGCTTCCCATCTTGACGCCGACGGATTCAAGCCTAGAGGTTTATTCAATATTTGAATGTCAGATTCGTAATTTGAAGAAAGGTACAGTCATAAAATATCAACACGCTAAAAAAATTAAAATTATTAATACATAAAAATAAAATAAATAATTTACTTCTAACGTTCACATATAATTTATATTCAATTATAATTCACGTCCCACAAACGACGTCCGAAAATAAGTTTTCAAATATATCATTATAAGCCTAAGCACTTCACAATGTCGATCAGGAACAACCTTGATAAAATAGTTTCACAGTGTGACATTTCGTGACGGATAGTTCTATTGTTATAATGCATGTTTACGTTCCAGTCTATGTGAACATGAAACAAAAACCAAATGAACGCGTGTCGATTCCAAAAACTCAGTTGGAACATGTCAACGTACAACTATCATTAATAAGACATTAGTCGGCTCAATATTGTAATATTATTTCCAGTAAGTAGTTTGAGCCCGTAGTTTGACCCGGCACCTCCACCAAAGACCCAACAAATTGCAACTCATTCACAATTCATTTACATAGAGTATAATTGTTTGACTATTACTTCGAAACGATGATAAAATACGACCAGCAATCCAGTACCTCATTAACTTTACTGAAACTTGATACGACCACTCGATACTAGGTTTCAGTATAGTCGCTTCCCGGAAGATCCGACTTAGCGCGAACCCGTTGCGTTTAGAATCTCTGATCAGGTGGTAAAATTCATTCTTCACTTTCTTCACTTGTTTTCATAAAGATTTATTTCAGTA
>JAMZAV010016564.1:0-11110 GCA_024449915.1 Sweltsa coloradensis | reverse complement strand
TTTTTCCTATAAATAATCTCATAATAGACCCAGGATGACAAAACTAGTATCAATAAATAGTAAATTTTATTAAAATCCAAATAACACGTCAGTTTTATTACAACTTCATAATTATAATAGAAAATTAACAAAAATCAAAAGCGTGTACAATATGCAAATGCCTAAAAAAAAGATGGCGTCGTAAAAATAATTTCCCCAGAAATAACAAATGTTACCCAAGTTTATTTTCATCCTTAAGGTATACACTAACAGGATCGGAAGAGAAAACTTGCCCAGGCGAAATTCCACGTGTTTTTTGGGCCAGGATCGGTACAACAATGCATCCAACAATATAGTCTGGGTTGTTCACAAAATAAAACGTAAAAAAAATAGTAGGAAGGTTTCACTTGGAAAAAAATGTTCAAAAAGGTCAAAGAAAAGCGATACAGAAGGGGAGCCACGAAAAATGTCCCTTAGGATTCAAAATGGCGGCCATGAATGAATTGGGCCAAATTATTTACCTATTTTGAGTGTAAAAAGACGGTAAATAATGTTAGAAAGGTGCTACATGGCAAAAAATATTTTAAGATGTTAAAGATGGTTTACAGTGGGGGAGCCATAAAAAATGCCCCTTTACGATTCAAAATGGCCCGCCATGTTTGAAAAATATGTATTATTTTAATTTTTGGAATATAAACATACCGAAAATAATGATAAAAAGGTGCCACTTAGCAAAAGGCTCTTCTTAAGATTATAAGAAAAAGTTTACAGATGGGGAGCCAAGAAAATACCCTCTTACTTTTCAAAATGGCGGCCATGAATGATATGGCGTATCAAATTATCTTCTGATTTTAATGTAAAAAGACTGCAAATAATGATAGGAAGGTGTCCATTCGCAAAACTTTTTTTTTTAGATGATAATAAAGGTTTACAGAGGGGGAGCCAAGCAAAACAGCCCTTACGATCCAAAATGGCCGCCACGAATACAATTGCGCCCTTATTAGTATCCAATTTTCGAATGTTAACAGACGGTAAATAATGATAGAAAGGTGCCACTTGGCAAAATTACTCTCAAGATGTTGTGTAGGTTTATAGTGGGGGAGACAAGAAAAATTTCACTTACGATTCAAAATGGTCGCCAGATTTTTAAATGTGTATTGTTTCCTTTTTCGAATGTAAATAGACGGCAATGATAAAAGTGGCCACTGGCCAAAACATTTTCAAGATGTTGTATATGGTTTACAGGGGGGGAGCCAAGAAAAATATCCCTTACAATTCAAAATGGCGCCATGATTGAAAAATGTATATTGTTTCCTATATTCCATGATCACATTTAAATTTAATTTAACGTTACTATATTATAGTAAAAACAAAACATGTAGGCCTACGTTGATTTCTAATGACGTGGACATTTGAGCACTTCTTCCTTAAACTCTTTGTTACATTTTGAATTGAGGTTGTATAATAATATGTCTTCATCCTCAGGAATACTGAATATGAGAAAATAATATATAAATGCTGAATATAGCTGTAACGAGATGAAAAACCATCAGAAATAAAAGAGTTTTATATTTTACCCTTTAACTTTAAAAAAGTCTATTATAACTTTCAGCACTGGGTTTACCTGGTGTTGCAGCAGTTCAGTCGGCAGATGGAACATAACAATGCACAGGGAAAGCCGGCATCTTTGCATGAGCATCGTGTGAGCATCCTTTCTTACACGAGCACTTGACAAGCTCTCTGCAGCAGCCCCATATCTCCGGCAGTCTAGTCAATATTGGATGTCAAACTCCACCATTCAAGAATCATCCCCATTGTTTAGGTGATGAAGAAATTGGCGTAAAAGTATCAGCACTTCCCCAAAGATTTTCCTCCTGATAAAGCAGTACACTGAATGTGAAGCTGGAGTGCGTCTTAAATAGGGGAAGACTGTCAACACTTTTGTTTTCGATGAAAAAAAGGATTTTCCTTTGTTTCATTGACTTTTCCTACACCGTTTGTGCGTCGTACAAAAGAACAACATAATGTTCTAAGACGTCTTGAGTGGTTTGGAAACGTTCTGCAACGGACAGGAAATTTCATTCTTGTTTGTATTTTTTTTGTTCTTGTTACTTCACCATTATTTGGGAAAAGGAACGACTTTCTTCACAATGCCACAAACAAGCAAGATTTGTATTCCATTCTCTCAAATCACGCTGGTACACAGTTTGATTTTGCAGAAGTCGTGACCAACGTGGTTTCCTTTATCGTATCATCTCAAAATGGTGAGGCCGCCATTGCTGGTATTTCATGTGATTCTTCTGAAGAGGCTGATGGCCGCATCTTTGGTCACGTGATGGACCCACCGTATCCTCCTTCCCCAAAAGGGCAAGAAAAATGCTTGGAAAGTATGGAAATCTTTCGATAATTGTCACATCAGCTTTTCATGAAATTTCCTGTCCTTTGCAGAACTTTTCCCAAAACCACTCAAGACGTCTTAGAACGTTATGTTGTTCTTTTGTACGACGCAACACGGATGTAGGAAAAGTCAATGAAGAAGGAAAACCCTTTTTCACATCGAAGAACAAAAGTGTTGACAGCCTTCCCCCCCACTCAAGACGCACTGCAGCTTCACATTCAGCCGTGCTGTAATCAAGGAGGACATCTTTGGGAAAGTGCTAATACTTTTACGCCAATTTCTTTATCACCTAAAGAATGGGGATGGTTCTTGAATGTGGGTTTGGCATCCAAAATGGACTAGACTGCCGGAGATATGGGACTGCTGGGAGAGAGATTGTCAAGTGCTCGTGATAGAAAGGATGCATCACTCGATGCTCAGCAAAGATGCCGGCTTTGCGGGCTTTCCCTGTGCATTGTTATGTTCCAACTGCCGACTGAACTGCTGTAACACCAGGAAATCCCAGTCTTAGAAAGTTATTATAGACTTTTAAAAAAGTTTAAGGATAGATATATAAATCTCTTAAATTTAGGGATGGTTATTCATCTCGTTACAGCTATGGTTCAGGCACTTTATATATATATTATTTTCTCATATTTCAGTTTTCCTGAGGATGAACCACGTCAATTAAAAATATAACAAAGAAGTAAGGAAGAGGTGCTCAAATATCCACGTTATTAGAAATCTACATAGATGTCTTGTTTTCATATAATATCTTATTAAATGTTATCAAAGAAATATAGGAAACAATATACATTTTTAATCAGACGGCCATTTTGAATTGTAAGGGGATATTTTTCTTGGCTCCCCCACTGTAAACCATATACAACATCTTGAAAATGTTTTGCCAAGTGGCCCATTTTTATCATTTGCCGTCTGTTCACATTCGAAATTGGAAACAATACACATTTTCAATCATGGCGACCATTTTGAATCGTTAATGAAATTTTTCTTGGCTCCCCCTCTGTAAACCATACAAAAACATCTTGAGAGTATTTTTGCCAAGTGGTACCTTCCTATCTTATTTGCCGTCTGTTAACATTCAAAATTGTAGACTAAAAGTACGCAATTGTAATTCGTGGCGGCCATTTTGGATCGTAAGGGCTATTTTACTTGGCTCCCCCTCTGTAAACCTTCTTTGACATCTCAAGAAAAGTTTTGCCAATGGACACCTTCCTATCATTATTTTCCGCCTTTTTACATTAAAAAACAGAAGATAGTTGATACACCTTGTCATTCATGGCCGCCATTTTTAATTGTAATAGATATTGTTCTTGGCTCCCCTCTGTAAACTTTTCTATAATCTTAAGATGAGCCTAGTGCTAAGTGGCACCTTTTTATCATTATTTTTAGTATGTTTATATTCCAAAAAGTAAAATAATACATATTTTTCAAACATGGCGGGGCCCTTTTTAATCGTAGGGGTCATTTTTATGGCTCCCCCATTGTATACCATTTTTAACACCTTAAGAATATTTTTGCCTTGTAGCAACTTCCTAACGTTATTTACCGTCTTTTTACACTCAAAATAGGTAAATAATAGGCCTATTTATTCATGGCCGCCATTTTTTAATCCTAAGGGACATTTTCGTGGCCCCTTCTGTATCGCTTTTCTTTGACCTTATGAACATTTTGCCAAAGTGAAACCTTCCTTACTATTTTTTGCCGTTTTATTTGGGATTCATCGATGAACAGCCTGTACTAATTTTGGGAAAATTTGACCATTTTCGCAGTTTGCCGCCGCTACGCATTTCACACGTTTACCCCCAAAGCGACCAAAAATATTGCTATTTTAGCAAAACGAAAAAAATTTACATATTCACAAACGAATTCCGCAATTAAAATCTACCCGTGTCTTAAGAAAATGTTGATGGTTTAACCGTAAAAAAAATATAGAACATTTTAGTGTAATTATGAAAATGTTACATTTCCCCGCCATTGTTTATTTTTCACCTTGATTTATTATTGCAATCCAAAATAAATTTTAACATAATCTCCGCCCATGTCTTGGAAATACAAAAGCACTACATTTCATTTTTCTAATGCAAAAATTGCAGAATGTACAATATGGTTTATAACGCAAAGTGCGATCGACGCCGCGCATCCGAGATGGCGTCGTAATCTATGAGTACACGCAAATTTTGAGACCACAAAAGTCATTTTTCTAGTGGGTGATGAATTAGCCGACGATTTAATTTTGGTTTCGCGCAGTAGTACCGCCGTATGGGTCAAAGCTGAAATTTCGGATTCGACCGCCGCACTATAATAAAAGCGTTGTTTAATAATAATAATAATAATAATAATAATAATAATAAAAATAATAATAATAATAATAATAATAATAATAATAATAATAATAATAATAATTAATAGTAATAATAATAATAACCCCAACATTGTTGGGGTTACAAGCTTGTCACGCTCGAGATAAGTTGCTGGTTAAATTTCTTTTGCCGCTGAAATACAAGCATTCCATCTCAAATTTTGACTGCATCTTGATCTATAGTGACGTACTACAAGTGACATTGAAGGGAAGTATTAGTTTTTATTATTTATACCATTATTTTGTAGTTATATATGATTGAATAGACCTAGGCAAAAAATTGCATTGAAACAGTTGAATTTTGTTAATTTTTGACAGTTAGTGGTAGGCATATATTCATTAGAGGCATTATTTGTAACTTCAGCAAGGTAATATATCTAAAATAGTATAATATTAGCATTTTACGTAAGCACCGTTAATTATTTTGCAGAATCGAGAAGATTGAAGACTTCTAAATTCGTCAAATAAGAAAAGATTATCAAAAACGAAAAGGCAAGGGGGTTTGAGAAGCAAAGGGACCTCATCACCCCCCTGAAATGATGAATCTTTGAGAAAAGTTTTTTTCTTTCTTTTTAAGTGCATTGACTTTAAAAAACAAAACAAATAATAGGGACTTTGACAGATAGTAGAATAATTTATCTAGAACAAGGAAAATAGGGAATAACGACGATGGATGTTTCTGTAATGGAATCATTACAGACCACCAAAGCTGGAAAAATGAGACAGCGAAATCAAATGGACAGAAGATATGAAATTTGTGTGATGCGTAGCTATTATAGGGTAACGTTATTAGAGACTGTTTAATAGGTTATCGACAAGAGCCCCCATAGGGAGTTTGTTCGTGAATATCCATTTTTAGAAGTGTGAACAGAAAAATAGCTGACCAAAGAAGAATTATATTTAAAAATAAAATGTTACCAGTAAACATTTTAAATAGAATAAAACGCGAAGTGAAAAAACGAACTACAAGCGCATCAAGATGATAAGGGCAATACATCAGCAGAGGACAGCGAAGAAGAAGACCACTTCATACCAGAGCTACTAGAACTACCAGAAATACCGGTATTGCCATACCTGCAAGAACTTTCAAATCTACCAGACACACCAGAACTTCCAGACCAACCAGAACGTCCAGACCTATCAGAACGTCCAGACCAACCAGAACATCCAGATTACCAGAACGTCCAGGCCTACCAGAACATCCAAAACCTACCAGAACGTCCAGGCCTACCAGAACGCCCAGAACCAAATAGAACATCCCAAAACCCAAACCCAAAGGGAAGATCAAGATACCCAGAACAAACTAGACGATCAAACACAAGAGGTAGAATGCATAACGCAATAGAAAATACACCTGACATGATCAATCTAAAGAACATCCTAGCTTAGCATTTACAACAGCCATGTCAGAGTTTGCGCACATACAACCAAACAGAAGACCATACATACCTAAAACCCAAGCATTCAAAGGAAAATGAAGACAGCGGTACACATAATGAACACACATATTTATCAGATTACACACAAGACGAACTATCATTTGCAGACGTTCATGCGGCAATTTATTTTTGCCGCGTAGCAGTGGTTAGATATTTGGGTTTAATGGAAAAAATCTGAAAACATCCTCAAAGACAAAACAGGAGAAGAAAAGTACGAAATGGGAAAAGCGACTAGTTGGGAGAATCGTTGAGCTTAGGAGAGATACGTCGACTGGAACAATCCCGAATGGGTAATCGATCTAAAAATGTGATAAGATATGCCAAAATATATTTGAAAGATTCAAGGTTCACGCAAAGCATGAAACACTTAACGAATTCATTCACGAATATTTGGATACACTTAAACAAAAAGTAAGTGCTCTAGCTAAGAGATTAAAAAGATATAAAAAATGTAGTATTAGAAAAAAACAAAACCGAATGTTTAAAGGAAAGGAAAAACAGTTTTACCAACAACTATCTAGTACCGAAGAAAATAATAGGAAATGGAACACCAACTAAGACAGAGATAGAAGAGTTTGGACAGGAATATGGGGTAAACCCGGTAGCACACAACCAGGATGCACAATGGATTCAAGATGAAATAGCTAGGATGAGCGATATTAATGAGATGAGATTCGAAGGTAAAAACTATTGATGAATTAAAGTCGACAACAGTGCTACACATAGCTGGAAAGCCCCAGGTAATGATAAATTAAAAAATTTTTGGTATAAGAAATCCAATACTACTCACAATCAAATTAGAAAATGTCTCAACGAGTTTATAAATGGATTTAAAGAAATACCCGAATTCTTTACTAAAGGGAGTAACCTTTTCAAACCAAAGGAAACAATGACACGAAGAACCCAAGTAAATATCGGCCAATTACATGTTACCAACTATATATAAAATTTTGACTTCATGCATAAAAAAATAAAGTATATAATCTTTGCGAAGAAAACAAATATCATGGCCGAGGAACAAAAAGGATGCTGTAAGAACTCACAGGGATGTAAAGAACAACTTATTATTGACCTTACTGTAATGAATCAGGCACACAATAAGAAAAGGAATATTCACGTAAAACTACATTGACTACAAGAAAGCCTTTGACTCAACACCACACACATGGCTTATTCAGATTTTACAAATATATAAAATCAACCCAGTAATTGTAAAACTTTTGAAGACAGTAATGGAGACAGGAGAACAACACTAAAACTAAATATGAAAAACAGCAGATAATACAGATCCAATACAAATTAAACGTGGCATTTTCCAAGGTGACTCATTAAGTCATTAGGTTTTTTCTGTCATTAAAACCCACTGTCACATATGCTTAACGAATCGACATACGGATTTAAAATTAAGGACAATAATGTGGTAGGGCACACAATTTCCCACCTATTCTACATGGATGACCTAAAGTTGTATGCATCAAATTTTGCTCAACTAAACAGTATTGTCAATACAACATTAGAATTTAGTCAAGATATCTGCATGGAGTTTGGAGTAGACAAATGTAAGACGCTACATATCGAAAAGGGTAAGGTTACACAAGCAGAAGAGTTCCAGCTAGATGATGGAAATAGGATTGGGAAAAATGGACGATAACGATGTATACAAATATTTAAAGGATTCTTTACAAGCTGCCAGAATTTAACATAAAGTTATGAAAGCAAAATTGATAGATACTACAAGAAACGACTAAAGTCTATCCTCAAGACGCAACTAAACGGTAAAAACAAGATCACAGCAATAAATACATATGCTGTTTCCATACGAAATATTCATTCGGAATCATTAAATGAACGCAGACAGACATCCGCGCGTTGGAAATATTAACTCGTACTACACTTACCAAACACAGAATACATCATCCTAAATCAGCAATAGAGAGATTGACACTTCCAAGAGAAAAAGGAGGGGCGGGGCCTAATTTATCTGAACAACTTATATTATAAACAAATAGACATTTTAAGAAAATACTTTTTTACAAAGAGCAACCAATCCACACTGCATAGGGCTGTGGTGCTAGCTGACAAATCATTTAAATCCACTCAATCTAGCAAAAAGAAAATGTCAATCTACAAGGGAAACTCATAACTGACGCTTCAAAAGAGGTACGTCTCTCAGAAAAGACCCTACACAAGAGACATTATGATGAAAATACACAAAGGTCACGTAGATATTAAAGCATCAAATAGGTGTTAAACAACGGGGGAATATTTGGAGAAACAGAAGGTTTTATGATGGCTATTCAAGACAGAGTGATTGCGACGAAAAAATTATAAAAAATACAAATACAAGATGCGACAGTAAACGATCAATGTAGAAAAAAGTAGTGCAAAAGGGTGAAACAATCGAACACATCATATCCGGGTGCAAGTCACTATGTCAAAAAAGATTACCTCTTCAGACATAACCAAGTAGCTAAAAATTATTCATCAAAAACTAGCAATCAAGTAAAAACCTCATTGACACACACACACCTTACTACAAATACAAACCAGAGAAAGTACTAGATAGTAAAGATTTTCAAAATTATATTACGACCGCACAGTTATAACAGACCAAACGATACATCACAACAGACCGGATTTAATAATAATTGACAAGAAGAAACAAGAAACTACCCTTATTTGACGTTGCTATCCCAATGGCCATAACGTCGAGACCACGTGGAAGAAAAAAATTGACAAGTATAGTGAACTTGCAATTTAGATCAAGAAGATGTGGAAACAGAAAAAGGTTTAAATACAATCCCAGGCATTATATCAGCAAAGGCATCATACCCAAGAAGCTACATGAAAGCATTGAACAACTAGATCTTCAACCCAATGTATACATCGAGACTCAAAAGGCAGTAATACTCAACACGTGAAGAATAGTTCGTAAATTTCTAAAATAAGAATGATACTTAGAGATTTCGAGACAGCTTCCATCCTGACATGGGGTTTTTGTGGTTTCCCATAGTCCGAAGAGCAAATGCTAGGATGGGACGAGAAATCGGCCACGAACCGTACCAGCAGAAAGAAAACATCATTACAAACAATATTAGAATTTATAAATGACTTATTTAGTTAGATTTAAGACAAAAGTAATAATGTATGTAATAGGTACACATGGAAGTACTGACGTAACCCGACAACATGTTAGCCCCGGTTTTAACCGAGTTTGTAAAAAGTACTTCCAATAAAAAAATAAAAATAATAAAATAAAAAATAATATTAATAATATAATAATAATAATAATAATACTAATAGTAATAATAATAATTAATAGAAAATAATAACAAAAAAACCCAGAGAAAGTACAGATAGTAAAGATTACAAATATAAACGCCCGCACATTTATAAAAACCCAAACGATACATCACAAAGACGGATATAATAATAATTTGCAAGAATAAACAAGAAACTCCCCTTACGACTTGCTACCCCAAGTCCCCAAAACGTCGAGACCAGGGGGAAGAAAAAATTGACAAGATATGAGTTGAAATTTGAGATCAAGAAGATGTGGAAACAGAAAAAGGTAAAAAACCCCTTTCATTATTCACCCAAACGGCATATACCGAAGAAGTACAAAAAGCATTAAACAACTAGATCTTTAAACCCAATGTTACATCGAGACTCAAAAGGGTAATACTCAAAAAGTTAGAATAGTTCGTAAATTTCTTAACTAAGAATTTAAAGATACTTCGAGATTCCGAGACGCTTCCATCCTGACATGGTTTTCGTGGTTTCCCTATCCCAAAAGAAAAGCTAGGGTGGCGACGAGAAATGGCCCCGACCTAAAAAAGCAGAAAGAAAAAAAATCTACAAACAAATTTCGATTTATAAATGACTTATTTTAGTTAGAGTTAAGACAAAGTAATAATTATGTAATAGGTAACAGGAATACTTTGACGTAAGTCCGTACAACATGTTAGCTCCGGTTTTAACCGAGTTTGTATGAAATAATCCAATAAAATAATAATAAAAATAAAAATAATAATAATAATAATAAAATAAAAATAATAATAATAATAAAATAATAATAATAATAATAATAATAATAATAATAATAAAATGTGAACTTGGGACTGGTTTTCTAAAAAGTTAGATGTACGTGAAAATTTGGGCGCATATTTGTCGGATAAATTAAAGATAGGAATCACCGTTGAAACGAAATGTAAAAATTTGGATAAGTTTATTTTCAATACAATGAACAGTAAAATAACCTTATACAAAGAAAAGGCCCCAAAAAGCAAACATAAAGTCTCAATTTAAAGGTATAAAGAGGTAGAGTAGAAAATTACAGTGCTTTAAAAAAAAATAAGGGTTGGCATTTTTTTCTTAAAAATTTAAATTTAAAAGTAACACTAATGAAATGAAATTTTGAATACATCTTTAATGAGAACCATTCTAAAAACCAGGTAGTTGCTAAACGTTAACCCTTAAAACCCAATATAAAAATTTAAAAAATGGAAATGTCAAAAGGTATTTTAAAGTCTAACACTAACGAGATCATTTTCTTTTTCCAAAGGAGTATGAGAAACCAAGGGGAAACGGTGTGAGTGGGGGAAGCAGGGGGGGTCTGCTTCAAAGGGTTTGAAGGCGTGCGACCCCCTCCCGCAGTAGACTTGTTTGAGCTAGGTTGAAAAAAAAAAGGTCCACCCCCCGAGTCCCCACCCCAATAGTCAAGCTCGGTTCACATAACCAGCGCGATCTTGTCCCAGCCAGGAGCCTCTTCGATTTGGTGGGATCGATCTATAATGTTTTGAGGGGACGTAGGCAGGTCCCGGTACTTTTGAGGTCACTCAGGTTTTCCCCCTGGTAACGCCCCCGCCACCACCTGAAACAAGGGACACACATCTTCACATCGTTCCCGGGGAAAAAAGGCTTTTTTTTTAC